>CM061141.1:283877529-284090029 GCA_030789695.1 Scilla litardierei
TCTTTTGCCTCAAATCCTCTTCTTCGATTTTCATAGCATGACCCAGCTCTTTGGTTGCCATAATTTCCTGTCTCTGAAGCTCAGGATCCCAATTCAATTTTAGATTAGATTGGATGCGATAAAGCTTTGAGCGGCAAGAATGTACAGACAACTCTTTTACCTTCGAAGGCGCCCATTCCTTTAAGAAGTATTTCATCGTTCTCATTTTATTATGAAGTCTACCCAGGTCGGAAATAGTATGGTTCCCACACCAATTATTTATAATCATGTCTTTAAAGCCTCGGAGAGAAATCCATGAATTAAAGAATTTGAACGGTTTGGGTTTAGAGATGACCTTAGAGATCAGGAGAACAAGCATTGCAGCATGATCACTTGTAGCAGCTGGAAGATACTCGTAGTAGGAATCCGTCATTTGATTTAGCCAAGTAGTGTTGCATAGGACACGGTCAAGCCTAGCAGAAATACGCAAACCTCCAACCCGTTTATTACTCCAGCTTAAACTACAACCCGTACTTTTCAGATCCAGAAGTTGACAATTTCCAATGCAAGAATTAAAATCATCCAATGCCGCCACATCTACCATCCTACCTCCAATCTTCTCATTGGCATTCCTGACACAGTTAAAATCCCCTCCTACTAACCAAGGCACATGGTTGAACAATTTTGAATCCTCACGAAGACACTTCCAGAGGCCGAGTCTAGCTGGGGCAAGGTTGAACCCATAAATAGCCGTTAGGCCCATGACAAAACCTGCAGAATTCTTGAAGAAGACCGATAAATGCTGATCGGAAGCATTAATAGGTGAGAAAGACCAAATGTCTTTGTTGTAGTAAATTACAATACGTCCACCCTTATGCAAAACTCTGTTATCAATACACTTCCAATCAGTTCCGAAGCACTGATTTAGACGGGCCGAATTTCTAGATTCAACCTTTGTTTCAAGCAAACAGACAATGGAAGGATTTAATTTACGTACAGTGCTCATCAAATCTGAGCGTCTCACAGAATTATTTAGACCCCTTGTATTCCAAAAGAAAACAGACATCAATAAATTACTGAGGGTTGGGATTGGAACCGGCAGACTGTGCTACCCTACTACTACGACGCACAGCGGAAGGTACCTAGTTCCGAGATTTGATCAACTCAAGGTGCAATTTTTCCCACTCTGGGTTCGGCACAGTTGGGCTTTCTGGGCAAACTGGAAATTTAAGAGCAGGCAGAGTTTGGCTTGAAGAGGAAACCTCCGGCATTTTTGAACTTGTGACCTTATGAGTAGAAATCTCCGGTAGATGTGAGCCCTGCTTACAGCAAAGAATATTAACAGTTTGTGCTAGCCGAATAACCCTTACCCATAAGCTCCTTGGAGACTTCATGGGCTTTTTTTGGCTCACTGCCTCCCCACTTTTGACTATAGAAGCAGCCATAGAGCTACATTCACCCACATCGAATATAGATGGAATATTTACGGCCTGGAGAACATTTATATTTGGGACACCCGGCCTTAAATTTAAATCAACATGGAACCCTGCATTGTTATTTACTTCCTCCCTCAGCATCACTCCAGTAGCATTCAGAATAGGAGTTCGGACAGTATTCTTCATACTGAGGGCCACATTTGTACTCACATTCTGCAACCCCTTGGTCACAGTTTGTTGACCATTTGTACTAACTGTTAAAATTTCCCCAGTTTCTAGAATATTCTGGTTTGAGTTGCCCATCAGGCACTGAATGTCCAAATGACCAAAACATTCACAAGAGTCACACCTTGGGGGTTCGCCTTCATATTTAACATCAATAGAGATAGTAGATAAATCATCTAATTCAATAGGGACGGCCCGCTTCAGTTGACGTTTAGAGTTAACTTCCACAAGACATCTGGCGTAGGAGATCCTATCCAGATTAGAGGTTGCTTTATCAAGAAAAATTGGAGTACCTATGACGCTCGCGATGCAATTCAGAATTTCAAGAGTCCACATCGAGAGGGGAAGGTGATTTAATGTAGAAATGATGCCACCTGATCCAATGGATCAGGTGGCAAGACACAAAAAAGGTGGAGAGTACAAGCCCCCACATGGGCTTGTACTCGTTGGGGCCCACCCCTTTGTGTCTTGCACTTGATCCTTTGGATTAGGTGCCACCTGCTCTACATTAATCCCATAAATAAATAAATATATATATATGTATATATATTTATATATACATATATATGTATATCTTTCTATCTTATTTGGGATTGTTCTTGTGTGTATATATAAAAAACAACAACAAAAGAAAAAAAAGAGAAAGAGAAAAAGAGAAAAGAAAAATAAAAAGGAAGTCTATTTGTATATACACAATCTCTTCTTTCCTCTTTCTTCCTCCTTTTCCTCTTATTCATTTGGAGCTACAAAAATATGGGAAAAAGTCGTATTTTTACATTTGATGCCACCATGCTTATAGATAAGCTTGGGGGAGGGGATCCAATGACGTGTGAGAGATTGACCACCTAAATGTGCCTGAAAACCTAAGCTAGGTAATTTTTGATACTTAGGAAGATTACTTAGAGTATAACGACATATATGAATTGAAATTTGGCATGAAATTCATGAAAACCATCTTTTTTTTATTCCTATTGACTTGAATTGCATGCTATCTCTTATACTCCAAGTAGAAAGCGATCAATTGAAAAGTGTGTGATCTATGATTATGTATATCATTTTATATGCCTTAAACGTTGTTGATTCTAGAATGATTTCATATTCATATGATTTTCGATGTTGTTAGTTTTACTATCAAATGCACTTAAATGAAATGATATCGAAGTAAAAAGCGTTAGCATGTTTATATTCATTGTTCGTGCTATTTGAGTATGCAACTCCAAGTTCTGAGAGAACGATCTAGCACCTTCACCTCTTCATCTTCTTTTTCTTTCATTTCTTTTTCTTTATTTTTATTCGCCAAGTTCCTCTCTTTACTCATCTTCCTCGAGGACGAGTAAGAGGTAAGGTTGGGGGATTTTGATAGGCTCATATTTTACACTTTATTTTTGCATATTTTCATGCCATTTAGATTTCTCATATCGCGCTTTTCACGATTATTCGACGATATTTCGATGCTTTTTACTATTTCTTGGTTTTCGTTTGATTTCAGGAGATATGGAGCAATCGGGAGCAATTTGGAGCCTAGAGTACTCACACGCGTGTCGGAGCATCGCCCATGATCATATCGGAGAGCTGACGATGCTGGAGGATGAGTGGAAGAAGAAGAACGTCAAAAGAATCGACGAGGAAGTGAGTAGGTGAAGAAAAGAGTTCAGAAACAGGCCACTCGGCCGAGTGACACAGCTTACTCGCCCGAGCGAAGCAGCTTACTCGGCCGAGTAACGCTAATACGAAGATCATTTCCAGCCTGAGTGCGTAAATGTACTCGGCTGAGTGGTAAATTCCACTCGGCCGAGTAAGAACTCCACTCACCCGAGTGGAGGCAAAGATTCTGAAGAAATCCAAGGCGACTTCTCTGTTTTTGGAGGGATCTACAGACTGTCCTACTCGACCGAGTAGACTTCTCACTCGACCGAGTGAGAAATCCTACTCGGCCGAGTGGCAGGAGCACCTGAATGTGAATATCTCTGTATGTTCTACAGATTTGGCACTCGGCCGAGTAGCGCCGACAGCCAGTCTTGAAAACTAGGGTTTCTGGCTGCGCAGGGGCAGTTTGGTCTGGATTTTTTGGGTTTTTTGAGCATGTATTTAAGCCCAGTTTTTTCTCCAGTCCCAAGAGAGACCAGAGAGACTTCTTAGAATAAAAGTTCTTTAGTTTTGATTTTAGTTAAGCTTTTGTATTGGCAGGAGATTGAAGACTTGTTCTTAATTTTCTGTTTGAAGTTTCTTCGCAACATTGGTTTGTCTTGATCTCTTGAAAATTTTAATTTTTATGCTATATCTCCTGCAAGATCTGAGTTTTGATATAAATGCTATTGTTGATCTTGCTTTCCTATTGATATCTAATATGATTAGTGAGTATTTCCTTTGCTCTAGGGCAAAGGGATGAACCCTATAGATCTAATGTTTGATTTGTGAGATTTATTGAATTTCTATGATATTAGGCTTGTTAGAAAGGTTAGATCTTGATTATTCTACTATGGATAGATAGGGATTTCTCTTGGATCCTGAGAGCTCGACAGAGGATCTTGATCCAAGGAAAGCCCTAGATATTCGATTTAGGATTACAATCGAAATTTCCTAGACTTGGTGCGCGACAACGACCAAAGCTAGCATTTTTATTGTTCTCCTATACTTATATTCATTGCACGACGGTGAACGAGTACGAACTATCACGATCTAGATCCGAACTCAAGTTTCACGACAGCGAGCTTTAGTTGGGATTGGATATTAATGCCGATCTTATGCTAGTGATTTAGACTAGGCTTACGCGATAGCGAGGCTCTAGTTTAGATTGGTATAGACTTGCATAGCACGACAGCGTGCGTCGGTTCTCCAATTAGTTGCGACAAGTTCACCTTAAACCAAGTTTAATTTCATGGTAATTCATAACTCACATTGATGGCTTGAAAATTCGTTGTGGGGATTCTCTAGCCCCAGACGTTTTTATTATATTGAATTTGCATTGATATTCGAACGACTGTGACACCAACCATTCCCAAACAATTTTCCACCAAGTAGCTTAGTAGATAAAGTAGAGTACCGTCATTAGTCCTCACTGTGATTCGATACCCGCTTGCCACTTAACCGTACGCTTGCGGTAAAGCTACATTATTTTTCGGGTGTATATCAGGGAGCGATCAACCTCTTTTTCATCGGTCTTTTTCTTAAAAATCCACTTGGTTCCAATCATTTGGTGACCACTTAGAAGAGGAACAAGCTCCCAAACTTCATTTTTCTCAATTTGCATGAGCTCTTCTTCCATTACAACTATCCAAGAGCTATCTTCACACGCTTCTTGGATGTTCTTTGGCTCAATGGTAGAGACAAATGCATAATGAGAGAATTCGTCAATTCTTGACCTTGATCGTACACCCACACCAATATCTCCAATAATTTGGTCATGCTGGTGATTAGGAACGGTTGGATAAGCTTTGGAAATACCTGGATCACTTGGAACATCCTCAATAACTTTACTAGTGTTATTAGTCACAATAATAGAATCATTAATTTTAACATTACTAATGGAATCACATAAAACATCTACACTATCAATAACAACATGAGGAATATCAAAATCTTCATAAAATGATACGTGTAGTGGTTCCTCGATTGTTGAAGAGGTTTTGTTGTATATCTAGTAGGCTTTGCTATGTGTGGAATATCCAACAAAAATTCCTCCATCAGATCTTGGCTCAAGTTTATCTAAGTTACCAAAGGTGTTCTTTATAAAACAGTTTGAACCAAAAACACGAAAATATTTAATTTGCGGCTTCTTATCATAAAATAATTCAAATCAAATTTTGTTCGTTCGGGGCCTCACTAGGATCCTATTGAGCACATAGCATGCCGTGTGCACCGCCTCCGACCAAAATTGTAGTCCAAGATGACAATCATGGAGCATTGTGCAAGCACACTCTATTGGGGTCCTATTCTTTCTCTTAACAACACCATTTTGTGGTGGTGCACGAGGAAAAGAAAAGTTGTAAGTAATCCCGTTGTCATCATAAAACTTAGTGAAAGATTCATTCTCAAATTCTCCTCCATGATCACTACTAATAGTGATAATGGTGGATACTAAGAAATTTTGAATTTTCTTTGCAAATACAGTAAACTCTTCAAAAGATTCATTTTTATTGGTTAAAAATGAAACCCAAGTAAATCTAGAAAATTCATCAACAACAACTAATCCATAATGAGCATTATCTAAAGAGGCGGTTCTAGTTGGCCCAAATAAATCTAGATGAAGCAATTCTAGGGGCCTCTTAGAAGTTATGCCTTCTTTAAGTTTGAAAGACGATTTACTTAGTCTACTTTTTTGGCATGAATCACAAAAGTTTTTCTTACTAAAAATAATTTTTGGAAAATCTTTAACAAGATCATACTTAGCTAACTTATATAAGTGCTTAAAATGAACATGACCAAAATGGCGATGCTATAATAGTTGTTCATTTGTATTAGCAACTAAGCAATGTTCTATAGTTTTAGGCAAGCTCAAATAATAAATGTTTTATGCCTAATACCGGTAAATAAAACATGTGAATCAATATCTACAATTTTACACCTACCCTCTCCAAAGTTAACCTTGTAACCTTTGTCACAAAGTTGACTAATGGAGATAAGGTTATGACATAAACCACTGACTATATAAACATTTGTAATAAGTGGTTTGGAAGGATTATTGACTTTGCCTACTCCAATGATGGTTCCCTTTTGATTACCTCCAAAAGTGACCGTTGCACCATCCTTGATGCTAATCACTTTGGAGAGCAATGTGGGATCTCCCGTTATGTGTTTGGAGCATCCGCTATCGAGTATCCATCCTTTCTTTTTAGAGCCAATACAACTTTTATTGCTCTCTTTCTTTTTATTGGGTACCTACATAATATACCATTAGCTCATGGTACCCAAGCTTTGTTGGGTCCAAGGGGATTAGCCCTTTGGAAGCCAAGTCTAAGTGGACTTTCGCTTCCCAACATAATTACCACTATTTATTATATCCCTAAAATATGAGTTAACAAAAGCATTCCTATTAGTTATGCTAGTGTTCTTAGGACCCCAAATTGTGTATGTTTTGGGTGTCCTTTTTCTAGTTGCATGCTTATTTGGATGAGTTCTATATGGTGCATGCTTCCTAGGACCATGAGATCTAGCATATGAA
The DNA here is from genome assembly GCA_030789695.1 of Scilla litardierei. Lineage (NCBI taxonomy): Eukaryota > Viridiplantae > Streptophyta > Magnoliopsida > Asparagales > Asparagaceae > Scilla > Scilla litardierei. Next base: position 283,884,331 of record CM061141.1, read on the forward strand.
GATGGAGGTGGATAAGCATGAGACATATATGGGTTATATGCAAAATTAGGAGCATGCATGTTATAAGCAATATATGGAACATGCATAACATGAGGTGGATGTGCATACATGGAAGAATGATGTGTATGAACATATGAATGTTTAGGAGTACGTGCATGAGTATTTCTCATGTGCGGGTTTACACGTGTCCATGGATGTGGAGCATAAAATGTGTCATTAGTGTCCACATGTGAACTAGGAGATTTCCTATGTGTATGAGAGTTGGTGTACATATATGCATGACCTTTCTTTTGGTTTCCACACTTAGTGGGTTTCTTGCCAAAAGGAAGAGATTATGAAGTGGTGGCCTTCTTTGTAGATTTTCTACCAATAGTATTTTTGACACCACTAGTGGATGCACCGGAGGATGGCCTCACAAAATCTATAGTTACACCACTATAGGATGTGCAAGATTTGGATGCATTGCTTCTACATAACCAAGTCCAACATGTTGTGCGGCCGGAAATTGGTTTGCAAGCAATTCATCCAATTGCCCTTTCCCTTTGTTAAATCTCTTAACTTGGGAGGACATGAGCTCATATTTCTCCTTAAGAGAAGAAATATTGGTATCCAAAGTGGACACACATGTTTTGAACTCGTACACTTGGGATTTAAGAGAATAAGTCTCAATACCCAATTGTGTGTTATGTGAAGCTAGATCAATACTATCTTTAGGATAAGTTTGATCTAGTTGAGATTTGAGGGAATTCACCCCATTTCTCAAGATGTCATTTTGAGAAACCAAAGTGGCTTTCTCAAGTGTAAGTGTATCAACAATGGTGTCGTTGTTGATAATGCATGGCATGGATGATTTGCTAACATTAGATTTCTTTAAAATAGTATATCTAAGCATAAGAGATTGTTACTTAGAAAGTGATTCTTCGTTAGCAATACGAAGTTCATCCATGGTTACCACGGGTTCATCGTTGTCACTATTACTCTCATCGGAGAGTAGATCTTCTCGAGCCATGAAGCACATGTGTGCATTTTCACCCTTTTCATCCTCGGATTCACTAGAGGAATCTTCGCTTGAATCGTCGAACGTCCCTACAAGTCCTTTCTTCTTGTCTTTTTTGTATTTGTCGGACTTGTGGTATTTTGGAGCTTTCCACTTTTGTTTGTTTCTAAGCATTGGGAAATCCTTCTTGATGTACCATGTTCGCTCCCCGGATACACGTCCCGGGGGTGCGATGTAGTTTTACTGCAAGTGCATGGTTAAGTGGCAAGCGGGTATCGAATCACAAGGAGGACTAATGATGATACTCTACTTCAATTACTAAGCTACTGGGTGGAAAATCATTTGAGAATGGATGGTGTAATAATCATTCAAGTATCAATGCAAATTCAATATAATAATGGTGTCTAGGTCTAGGGAATCCCAACTATGGATTTTCAAGTCATCAACGTGAGTTATGAATTACCAGGTAATCAAACTTGATTTAAGGTGAACTTGTCGCAACTAATTGAAAACCAGTACACGCTGTCGTGCTACGCAAGTCTATAGCAATCTAGACTAGAGCCTCGCTGTCGCGCTACACAAGTCTATAGCAATCTAGACTAGTGCCTCGCTGTCGTGCAAGCTTAGCCTAGATCATTAGCATTAAGATCGGAAGTTATGTCCAATCCCAACTCAAGCTCGCTGTCGCGCAACTTGAGTTCGGATCTAGATCGTGATAGTTCGTATTCGTTCAATATCGTGCAACAAATATGAGTATAGGAGAACGATAAAAATGCTAGCTTTGGTCGCTGTCGTGCACTAAATATAGGGAATTTTGATTGTAAACCTAAATCGAAAATCTAGGGCTTTCATTAGATCAAGATCCTCTGTCGAGCTCTCAAGATCCAAGAGAAATCCCTAGCTATCCGTAGTTAATCAATCAAGATCTAACCTTTCTAGCAAGCCCAATTTCATAGAAATTCAATAAATCTCACAAATTAAACATTAGGTCCATAGGGTTCATCCCTTTGTCCTAGAGCAAAGGAACTATTCACAAATCATATTAGAAATCGATAAGAAAGCAAGATCAACAATAGAATTCATCATGTAATCAAGATTCAATAAGAGATATAGCATAAAAATTGAAACTTGCAAGAGATCAAGACAAACCAATGTTCCCACGAAGCTTCAAAATAGAAAACTAAGATCCAATCATCAATCTCTCGCCAATACAAATGCTTAACTAGAACTAAAAACTTAAGAAAAATTACTCTTAGAAGTCTATCTGGTCTCCCCTGGGGATGGAGACAAAACTGGGCTTAAATACATGCCCAAAAGAACCAAAAAACACAGACAAAACTGCCCCTGTGTTGCCAGAAACCCTAGTTTTCCCGACTGGCTGTCTGCGCTACTCGGCCGAGTGAGATTCTTACTCAGCCGAGTGAGAAAGCTACTCGGCCGATTAAGACAGTCTGCAGATTGCTCAAAAACAGAGAAGTCGCCTTGGATTTCTTCAAAATCTTTGCCTCCACTCGGACGAGTGGGGTTCTTACTCGGTCGAGTGGAAGTCACTACTCGGTTGAGTACATTGTGGCACTCAGGCATGCCGATGTTGTCGTGTCAGCTTTACTCGGTCGAGTAAGCTGCTCCACTCGGGCGAGTGAGCTGCCTTACTCGGCTGAGTGGCCTGTTTCAGAACTTCTTTCTTCTCCTCGTCGCTTCCTCGTCGATTCTTTCGACGTCCTTCTTCTTCCACTCATCATCCAGCGTCGTTAGCTCTCTGATATGAACATGGGCGATGATCCGGCATGCGTGCGAGTCCTCTAGGCTCCAAATCACTCCCGATTGCTCCATATCTCCTAAAATCAGACGAAAATAAGGAATAGTGAAAAGTATCAAAACATCATCAAATAATCGTGAAAATTGCAATCTGGGCAATCAAAATGGCATGCGAATATGCAGAAATAAGGTGTAAAATATGATCCTATCAAAATCCCCCAAGCTTACCTCTTACTCGTCCTCGAGGAAGATGAGTAAAGAGACGAACTTGGCAAATAAAAATAAAGAAAAAGAAAGGAAAGAAAGGGAAGGTGAAGAGGTGAAGATGCTAGATCATTCTATCAGAACTCGGAGTTGCGTACTCAAATAGCACAAACAATGAATATAAACATGCTAAAGCTTTTCACTTCGATATCATCTCATATAGGTGCATTTGATAGAAAAACTAAGAACATCGAAAAGCATATGAAGTGTGAAATCATTTTAGAATCAACATCGTCTAGGGCATATAAAGCGGTATACATGATCTTAGATCACACACTTTTCAATTGATTGCTTTATACTAGGAATATAGGAGATATCACACATTTCAAGGAGATAAGAATAGAAAAAGATGGGTTTCATGAATTTCATGCCAATTTTCAATTCATAAACGTCGTTATACTCTGAGTAATCTCCCTAAGTATCAAAAATTACCTAGCTTAGGTTGTCATACACATATAGGTAGTCACTCTCTCACACGTCATTGGATCCCCTCCCCTAAGCTTATATATAAGCGTGGTGGCATCAAAATATAACAATACGACTTTTCCCTATATTTTTGTTGCTCCAAATGAATAAAAGGAAGATGAGGAAGAAAGAGGAAATAAGGGACTGTGTATATACAATGGAACCCTTTTTTCTTCTTTTCTCTCTCTTTTTATATACACAAGAACAATCCCAAATAAGATAGAAAGATATAAATACATTTTTTTTTTGAGATTTTGGGATTCATGGAGCGGGATTCATGGAGCTTATTCTTTTCAGCATGGGGAAGATGCAAATATAGGATTCACCTAGGGAAGATTCACAGATGACTATAAGTATAGAAATGATGTTCAAGATACGTGGAGAAAGAAATATACATAACGCTCGGTTCACTCTTTGTATGTGTACAACAACTTCAGCGGGTAATGTAATCTACTCAGTTTGATAACAAAAAGTAAACTATTCTAATCGTATCAAATGGCAATCATTCATTTAACCTGGAAGTTCAAAACACATTTCATGCAAAAAGAAGTGATAATAGAAAGGCAAAGCATTACTCTAAGTATCGGCAATCAATGCATGAAGCTTGGTGTGTTTTCTACAAATAGTATATAATAATAATTCCCAGACTCAGTTAACACTAAAATTTCATTCAAATTCACATAGCAGACGATGGAAGTTCTTTTTCTCAAATGCATAGCAAAGTATCGCATAAGATATCAGAAAAGAAAATGATAGCATGGCAAGAAAATACGTGTGTGAGAGTAAAGCAAACTCCAAGACATAGTCATCATAGGGAATTCATCTCTAGCAAAGAAAGTAAAAGGAATAAGGACGAAAATAAAAAGAACTAACTATACAAATGCAAGTCACTCCAAAAGTAAGAAAACGTGATGTATGGCAAGAAAATTAAAAAATGAGTGAAAGTGGGTGAAAAATAAAGAAAGGTGAAAAATAAAGGTAAAAATAAAGAAAATAAAAAGTGGGTGTGTGCACTCACTCCCCCAAGCTAAACATCACATTGTCCTCAATGTGCTAAGTGTGGCACTAGGACGCATAAGATAGGGGAGTGGGCGTGGATGCATGCGTGATGCAAAATAAAAGGAAAATAAAGAAAGTAACATATGGCATGATATATGCAAAAGATGAATGCGGCAGACATGAAAATGATGGATGGCAAATGCAAAATGTGGGCCAGAAGTGCAAACTCTCCCCCAAACTGATATATATATAATAGTGCCCTGCTAAAAGTGATCAAAACATGTGGGCAAGCAAAATGATGGCAAAATGATGGGGCGAGAGGTGGAGCAAAAACAAAAAATATGGTAGACATCAAGTGTATGTGCCTAGACGGGTGGTGGAGTGCCATCACCTCCCTGTGGTAGGGGCGGTAGTGGTGGTGGGGCAGGGTGGGGTGGTGGCTGCTGCAGGCGAGCTAAGATCAGGTTCAGGGTGACCTGAATATCGGGGATCATGGCAACGCGGGTGGCGACGAGAGCCCTAATGTCCACTCTGAGTCCGCTCACGACCCCCTCGACAACACAGAGCTGCTGGACAAGGGCGTCGGGAGCGGGAGTAGAGGGTCATGCAGGTGGAGGACGGGGCAGTCGCACACGGCCACCGTAGATGAGCGGGGCCACTAGTGGGTGAGGGTGAGGGGGTATTGCTCTCTAAAAGACGCTCAGCCTTAGTGGGAGGCTGAGACGCAGGAATGCTCTCAGAAGTGTGAGCAGCTGTAGAGGATGATGGGCAGATAGAGAGGTCATGGACACAGATGTGTGGACAGACATCACGACACTCTCGGTGAAAATAGCAGCTGCGGAGACAGACATGTCAACGGCTGGAAAGGTCGTGAAAGCAACAGAGAATGACCCCACAGGGGTCGAAAAATCAGGTGAGGACAAGGTCTAGGTGGTCACAAAGGAGGAATGCTCGCCTCTCTTAAAAGCTACGGAGGCAGTGCTCTCAAGGCTCATGTAGGAAATGGGATCAGCACTTAGTGGCACAGAGGTGGTGGTGGGGACAGAAACAGCAACAGACGAGCACTCGGCACGAGTAAAGATGGGGACAGATGTGTCGGGCTCGTGAATCGGATCAGGGGCAGGCTGTGGGATGGGGATCTCCGGGGATAGAGGGCCGAGAAGGGGCTCCTACTGGGCACCATCGGGCTCGAGTACATAGGCAGCAGGGATGAGGAGGTCCATCTCTGGTCTCCACACCCCACCTACAAGTCCAATGTGGGTCCAAGGGGGCTCAGAAGCACCATGTAATCAGTTGCAAACAGACCCTGTAGACAAAACCAATGGTGCTGTCTGTGAGGATGCATCATCCTCATACGGGCCATAATATCTATATATAGTGAAGTGGGGCCCAAAGGTCGAGGCAGGCCAGTAGAAAGCTCAATCCCACATATGGGAGCTAGTAAGGTAATCAGACCGCCACAACAAATCACCGTCCTGGCGGTGACAGTGGAAAAGATGCGGTCAAGATACCAGCTAGCTATGTCAATGGAGATAACATGGACTAAGACGTCCACGGTGCCCTCGAAGGCTCTCTCTGGTCATCGTGTAGAGCATGTAGAGCTCAGGCGTAGACATCGTCCCATGCTCATACCTTACCAGAATGGTGGTTGCCAAAAGGCGCTAAGCAATCCGAAAGCAAGGGTGGACGATAGAGGAGGCCTTGGCCCGGCTAGGGTCAAAATGTAGGGGGGGGCCGTGATCAAGGTCCAGAATATGTGGGCATAGAAGGAAGAAGGGGTAGAGTGCAAGGGACCATAAGCTCGGTCGGGGTCAGGGACAGGGGGCCAATGGAAGTAGGCTCGATGCATGTCGAGAGTAATCTCGCACTTTCGATCCATCAATCAAAATATGCAACCCCTAGGAGTCCTACAAGTAGAACTCAAGACCTCGAGGATCGGACGGACGTAGGTGTCCGCTGACACCGAAAGAAAGTCACGACACCCTACGTTGTCGTACAACTGGAGTAGCCACTGAAGTACCCTAGGCGCTCAAGGTCATCTATGTGTGCAAACCTAGAAGGGACGATCGAATGCTGTGAGAGCCTCTCAAATTTGATGCGGTTTGTGTCATCTCTGGAGGTGATCCCCAATGTGTCGATCACCGTGGCGGGCTGAGCTGGTGGGAGTGGAATCGGTGAAGTGAGTGCCGGTAGTGTGGGAGGTGGGTCGATAGGAGGCGGGGAGTCCGCTCTAGAGGAAGAGGGACCGGGGTCGCCAGTCCTCTTCCGCTTTGAAGCAGGCTACCGCGCACGAGACCTAGTGCATGGGGGGTATGGTGGTGCCATGAAATGTGCAAAAAAATCACAATGTGCTCAAGATGGAATAGGGAACAAGTGTACCGAGCACGATTCTACTCCTCGTATAAACCTGAATGAGAGACGCCTCCCCTGCAGCTCCAAATCAGCGCTGGATCTCCCCGAAGCTACACTGAAGTATAAAAACAATTGATTAGCAATGAATATCAAATAATCGAGGGTTGATTAAGAGAAATAGGCGTAAATACGGTTCAATTTGGAATTGGGGTTGAATTGGGCTTACAAATTGGGCAGGGGAAGAGATGGAGAAATTGAGCGAAATGGGGAGGGGTGGTTGCCGTCGGTCGACGCCGGAGAGGTTGCCGGTGATCGTCAGAGTAGGCACTTCTGGGGCTACTTGGGCGCAGGGCGTGGTGGCTCGGGTGAGTCGAGCAAGGGTTCGGGCGAGTCGGAGGGAAGAGGGAAGAGGTTTTGGTGATTTTAATCCCGAGCGTTGTCGATTTAGATATTTATAGGGCTAAGTCAGTTTGAGTCACTCGGCCGAGTGAAGACCATCACTCGGCCGAGTCGTACCAAAATAGTTTGATTTTGTTGCGTTGGTTGGGTTATGCGACTCAGCCGAGTAGTCTAAGTCACTCGGGCGAGTGGCAAGTTCCATTCAGTCGAGTAAACAGGCCTCACAGAGCACTTTTAGAGCTAATGGTGTCAAATTCACTCGGTCGAGTGAAAAAGTCACTCGGTCGAGTGGCATATAATTTCCAGAGAGGGGGTTTTGCGGACTTCCATGTCAGTGAGTCACTCGGGCGAGTGACTCCTCCACTCGACCGAGGACATATATCACTCGGCTGAGTAGGCTGTCTGCTTCTGCTTCCTACTCTCTATTTTGCGACACTTTCTATTTCTTTCTCTCCCTTCAGTTCCTTCCTTCCTTTGGCATTTAAGCACGTCCCCGAAGTGCTCTCCATCGCCATGGCTATCCTCCATTCATATGTACTCTTATCATCTTCTTCCTGCAACGAAAAGCGTAGCCCGTCGTCAGATTCTTCCTTGACTCTTGACTCTTGACTCTATAAACTAATAAAGATCTAAAACAAGAATGAAAGTAAAATTCAACTAAAACTAAGATAGAACCATCGGGTTGCCTCCTGACAAGCGCTCGTTTAAGGTCTTGAGCTCGATCCCCTTAAGATTTAGCGTTTAACGCGTGATGTTCGACGTATAGGAGATGCCCATGTCAAATTTTCCGTGAAGGCCGTGAGGGTTCAGATGTAGCGCTAGCTCTTCTTCCGCCTCCCTAGTGTGTGTCCTCTCTCTAATGGTGTTGAGGGATGACTCCCCCAAGCTTGCGTTCTCGGTATCCTTCTTCTTTCCCGGTGGTGGAGAAGTGTTCACCGGTGACGCTTTCTCCCTATGCTTCACCGTAGAGAGCTTACAGAGCTCTTTAATCCTCACGACATCAGCATCATTTTTCTCTTCATCGGTGAGCATGATCACTTCCTCAACGAGAGGATCCGGTGGTTCTCCAATTGAGATGTCGTCCTTGGTATTTGGGGCTCCATCAAGGCTCTCCGAGTGCAAGGCTCCAACGGCATAAGGCATGGATTCATCTATCACCTCATCAAGGAGGTCCACGTAATCCGCTTTCTCCGGCCATGGTCTTTGTTTCATAGTCTTGAGAAGATGGAATTCAACCGCTATGTTGCCAACGTTGAGAGACAACGTACCTTCTCTCATATCCACTATGACTTTGGCGATGGATAAGAAGGGGCGTCCAAGTATAAGCGATGTATCACCCTCTTCTTTTATGTCTATGACGATGAAGTCACATGGTACACAAAGACCTCTTGGTATTTGAAGTGGCACGTTCTCGACAATCCCCACCGGCCTAGTAATTCGCCCATCGGCGAGTTGGATCTTCATATCGGTGGCTTTGAGGTCGGTCCCCGTGTTGAGCTTCTTGAACATAGTGAGCAGCATGAGGCTTACACTTGCTCCCAAGTCTACCAAAGCCTTTTGAACGGGGACTCCGCCAAGAGTGCATGGAATCCGAAAGCTTCCGGGGTCTTTCATTTTCTTTGGCATCTTCTCCTTATTGATAAACCAAGTACCTTGCTCGGCTAGCATGATCTTCTCTGTTCCCTTCTTCCCAGTGATCAAGTCCTTGAGGAACTTGGTATACTTCGGGATTTCAATTATCGCATCCAAGAACAGGATGTTTAGGCTAATCCCTCGCAAGTACTCCAGAAATTTAGCGAACTTCTTCTCCATCTTGGCCTTCGCCAACCGTTGTGGAAATGGTATGTTTGGCACATAGGTTCGCTCCTTTTGAGGTTCATCTGATTCAGATTTTTCTTCATTATTTGACGTCTTGGGGCTCTCTTCTTCATTAATTTGCTCCTTTTCAACCGAAATTTCATCCCTGGGGGTTTTAGCTTGAACCATAGCGGGAGTGGTATCCTTCATGCCTCTCGTAGTCACTGCCACTACCGCATTGATGTGGTTGGTGTTGCTCCTCGGGTTTTGCTCCAGTTGAGCCGACAACTGTTGTTGAGCCTTGTTGAGCAAAGTGATTTGCTCCGCCAATTGTGCCACGATAGTATTGAGAGAGTCTTGGCTCGCCGTCAATTTTGCATTGATCTTCTTTTACTCGGCCATAAACTTCTCAACTCTAGCATCATGCTCGAATCTTGGTGGTGCCGGTTGTGGGTTTTGTTGCCTCCATCCTTGATTATATCCGGGGGTCTATAAAGCCCCGCTTGCTGCCTTGGTTGATATTGTTGTTGTTGGGGCAGCCTTTGTTGTTACAGTTGTTGTTGTTGAGGGGGCCGGGCTTGTTGTTGCTGATGTGGTGGTTGTTGAAGGGGGGAGTCAAGGCTCACTCATTGTTGGCATAAGAAAATCTGGGGTGGCCCTTGGTAGCTGGGTTCACCCAATAACCGTTGTTACCCCCACCGGCAATGTATTGCACTTGCTCCATGTCTCCTTCATTTTGCTTGCTTCCAACAAACATAACTTGGCCTTGGTATTGCCAATCACTCATCCTTCCTTCGGATGTCGACGTGTTGGGCACTCCATATGACTCGCACATCATCTTTTCAATCCTCTCCACAACCTTGAAGAGAGAGTCAAACTTTGTGGTCAACTCCGCCACCGCCTTTGCTTTATAGATACTTGTCGGCTTCGAAGATGATGATGATTGGCCTCACTCGTCGGTCCATTGCTGATTGTTAGAGGCCATATCCTCTAGCAGTGCCATGGCATCCTCTGGCGTTTTTGATACAATAGCTCCGTTGGCTGTGGCGTCAATTATCATCTTTGTATTCGGCTGCAATCCATTGTAGAAACTGTGCATAATCTCCCAATCGTCGATGCTATGGTGGGGGCGTTGATGTTAGAGATATTTAAACCGCTCCCACACTTCATAGAGAGATTCTTGAGACCCTTGCTTGAAAGACATCAATGAGTTTCTTATCTTCACGGTCTTGGAAGGCGGGTAAAATTTGTTGACGAACGCACTCGCTAGCTCGTCCCAAGTAGTGAATGTCCCATGAGCTTACGTCCGTAGCCAATATAAAGCCTTGTCACAAAGAGTGAAAGGGAAGAGACGCGATCAGATAACATCCACCGACACATTCGGCATCTGAAAAGTGGTGCACTTTGCCAAGAACATTTGTAGATGATAATGCAGGTTCTCTTGAGAATTCTCATGGAAGGGGTCTGTTGCATCAGCACAATAAGTCCCGTCTTCAATTCAAAGTTCTTGTCAGCCATCAACTCCGGCATAAGTATGGAAGATGTAGTTGCCGAATTGTTCGGGGTAAGCCTATCCCGGAAGGAGACAAGCCTAGCGGTCCACTGTAATCACTCATCTCTAGTTTCCTTCGCCATTTGGTTCTCCTCTAGAATTGATCTCTTTCCTGCTCTCAGTTTCCTTGTCATGCGCTCGATCTCAGGATCAAATAATATGTCTTCTTCGGATGCCCTCGACCTCATGTTCATGCACAGAAAAAGAGAGACTAGAAAGATTTGTTAGCACAATAGAGGGATAAAAGAAAGAATAAAAGTAAAAGAAAGAAAGAAAAATAGCTAAGTAAAGATAATAAAATACCGTCGCCTCCCGACAACGATGCCAAAAACTTGTTCGCTCCCTGAATACACGTCCGGGGGTGTGATGTAGTTTTACTGCAAGTGCATGGTTAAGTGGCAATCTGGTATCAAATCACAGGGAGGACTAATGACGGTACTTTACTTCAATTACTAAGTTACTGGGTGGAAAATCGTTTGAGAATGGATGGTGTAACAATCGTTCAAGTATTAATGCAAATTCAATATAATAAAGGTGTCTAGGGCTAGGGAATCCCCACAATGGATTTTCAAGTCATCAACGTGAGTTATGAATTACCATGCAATCAAACTTTATTTAAGGTGAACTTGTCGCAACTAATTGAAAACCGGCGCACACTGTCCCGCTACACAAGTCTATAGTAATCTAGACTAGAGCCTCGCTGTCGTGCAAGCCTAGTCTAGATCACTAGCATTAAGATCAGCAATTATGTCCAATCCCAACTCAAGCTTGCTGTCGTGCAACTTGAGTTCAGATCTAGATCATGATAGTTTGTATTCGTTCACCGTCGTGCAACGAATATGAGTATAGGAGAACGATAAAAATGCTAGCTTTGGTTACTGTCGCACACTAAATATAGGGAATTTTGATTGTAAACCTAAATCGAATATCTAGGGCTTTCCTTAGATCAAGATCCTCTGTCGAGCTCTCAAGATCCAAAAGAAATATGTAGCTATCTGTAGTAAATGAATCAAGATCTAACCTTTCTAGCAAGCCCAATTTCATAGCAATTCAATAAATCTCACAAATTAAACATTAGATCCATAGGGTTCATCCCTTTGTCCTAGAGCAAAGGAACTATTCACAAATCATATTAGAAATCGATAAGAAAGCAAGATCAACAATAGAATTCATCATGCAATCAAGATTCAATAATAGATATAGCATAAAAATCGAAACTTGCAAGAGATCAAGACAAACCAATGTTGCCATGAAGCTTCAAAATAGAAAACTAAGATCCAATCATCAATCTATCGCCAATACAAATGCTTAACTAGAACTAAAAACTTAAGAAAAATTACTCTTAGAAGTCTATCTGGTCTCCCCTGGGGCTGGAGACAAAACTGGGCTTACATACATGCCCAAAAGAACCAAAATACACAGACAAACCTGCCCCTGTGCTGCCAGAAACCCTAGTTTTCCCGACTGGCTGTCTGTGCTACTCGGCCGAGTGAGATTCTTACTCGACCAAGTTAGAAAGCTACTTGACCGAGTAAGACAGCCTGCAGATCGCTCCAAAAACAGAGAAGTCGCCTTGGATTTCTTCAAAATCTTTGCCTCCACTCGGGCGAGTGGAGTTCTTACTCTGTCGAGTGGAAGTCACTACTTGGCCGAGTACATTGTGGCACTCAGGCAGGAAGATGTTGTCATGTCAGCTTTACTCGGCCGAGTAAGCTGCTCCACTCGGGCGAGTGAGCTGCCTTACTCGGCTGAGTGGCCTGTTTCAGAACTCCTTTCTTCTCCTCCTCGCTTCCTCGTTGATTCTTTCGACGTCCTTCTTCTTCCACTCATCATCCAGCGTCGTTAGCTATTTGATATGAACATGGGCGATGCTCCGGCACACGTGCGAGTCCTCTAGGCTCCAAATCACTCCCGATTGCTACATATCTCCTTAAATCAGACGAAAACAAGAAATAGTGAAAAGTAGCGAAACATCGTCAAATAGTCGTGAAAATTGCGATCTGGTTAATCGAAATGGCATACGAATATGCAGAAATAAGGTGTAAAATATGACCCTATCATGCCCCGGCTTGTTACACTTAAAACAAAGAGACGAGGTATTGTTAGAGGAATAAAATTTATTTTTGGAAGGAAATTTACCTTTGCGAAGGAAGTGTTGGAACTTCTTCTCCATTTGTGCCATTTCTTCCAAGTATATTTCGTTCTCAGATTCATCACTATCAGAGGATGAAGAAGTAGCCTTGAATGCTAACCCTTTCTTCTCGACCTCCATTGGGTTCATCATTGCTCTAATCTTCATTCTGTTCTCCCTTCTTACTTCGTAAGACATGAGAGTACCGATGAGATTTACCACGGTGTAGTTCTTCAAGTTATTGACCTCCTCAATGGAGATTGCTTTTCTTTCCCATTTTGAGGTCATTCCCATGATTATCTTTCTCACCTTTTCTTGTTGGGTGTAGACTTGTCCAAGAGCTTCAAGCTCATTGGTGATGTCGGTGAAGCATCCGTACATCGTTGTAATGTTCTCATTATCCTGCATATGAAACATATCGAAATTTTGTATTGCAACATATAATTTAGATAACTTTACCTTGTTCGTTCCCTTGTGGATAACGACTAGATGGTTCCATATTTGATATGCACTCTTACATGTGCATATCTTATTGAACTCATCCGTATCGAATGCACAATGAAGAGCGTTGGCATTGTTCACTTCGACGGACTTCTCAGGGGGAGTCCATTTGTCAAAATCCTCTTCGGATGGTTCAACGTATTCCTTATGGAGGGTTCTCCAAAGAGAAGCACTCCTAAGAAACGTCTCCATCTGGCATTTCCAATAGCTGAAACCGTTGATTGTCCTTCAAAGACGGTAGACACACCATCACGATCGTGATTGTTGTACGAAGGAGGTGGATGAACATTGTTGTTGCTGTTGGATGCCATATCTATAAACCTGTGCTCTTATACCAATTGTAAGGACCCTGGCTATGAGAAAAACACCAGAAGGGGGGTTGAATAGTGTTTATAAAATTTAAATGATAGTTATACCAATTTAAATTCCTAACCAACAATAAATGCAGAATTATAAATAAACCCAAATTGAAACAATGCTAACATAAAGTATGTTTCAAGGGTTCAGATTACCCAAGTCAACTCTCGACTTGTTCCCGGTAATCCTACGTCCCTTCCACACGGATACCACCAGATACTCAAGTTAGAACCCTAACGCGAGGTTTCCTTTAAACCTACTTGTAGCAACCCTACAAGTGAAATTGAAATACACTCAATGTTCTTGACTCCCACAACTTTGGATCAAGCGAACCACTCTCACAAACCGAGAGTTAAACTAATATCGAAAGATATGAAATAATGAAATAGCAACCCTTACAATCACCTATGCCTTGAAGTAGAACTTGAAGGAGCAAGTGTGTTGTGTGTTGAAGTCTCTTCCAAGAATAGAGAAAAGCCCTTTCATTTTTCACCACCAATTGCCTAGAGGATATCACTTTGATTTTAGGTTGGAAAGCAAGAGAGAATGTGATTGGAATTCTAGGGCTTTTGAATTTGAGAGCTTTGAAAAACTTGAATATGAAAGCTAGGGGTTTTCAAGAGATGATTAACAAGGTGAGTAACCCCTCAATGGAACAGTAGGAGCTCACTTTATATGTTCCCCAAAACCCTCAAACAAAATCTCCAAAAACCACATTGAAATCCGTGGAGAAAAAGCCAACTGATAGAATTTACACACTCGACAGTCGACTAGTGAAGAAATCACAGTCGACTGCTCCACTGTGTTAGAGGGTATGTGAGAATTCAAATAGTAACTTACCACGTAGGACAGTCTACTAATGAAGGAAAGACAGGCGCCTGTAAACCTAACAGGCGACTGAAAACCCTTCTACAGGCGACTGGACGTAACATGGGTAAGCTGAGAAAACTCAGATAGTTTTAGGAAGACAGGACAAGCGACTGATATGGAACACACAGGCACTTGTGCCATAGGTAGGCGGCTGTGAAACCAACATTAGTCGTCTCTCACTAATAAGTGAAACTTTCCAGAGAGTCGAGTTTGTAGAGAAAGAATCGACATGCGATTATTGACGCATTAACAGTCGACAGTGACTTGGACATGCGACTGTCAATCCAACATCATTTGTCTAGCCGTATTGGAAGAAAATGGCATTTGGACAGGAGAGAGACAGACGACTGACTAACAAATCACAGGCACCTGTAGCTTGGATAGACGCCTGTCATTTGTACAGTAGTCGCCTGGTTAGAGTTAAAACTAAAAGGCCCAAAAACCAATTGATAAAGTATGTGCATAACAGACGACTGTAGAACCAATCACAGGCAACTGTTTGGAGACAGCGCCTGTAAAACATTCAACAGTCACCAGTTGAAATCTCAAAATGCACAAGCTTGAGAAATGTGAATTTGAGGCATATGAAATGTGATCTAATGATTTTCTAAGACAAACAAAAGATGTGTGTGTGCTCCAACATAGTTCTACTTCTAAGCTACATACTAGAAGAGAATAAAAATATTACATTTTGTAGTAGCCTCTCTTCTATCCAAAGAATGAACTTGAAGTTCTAGAAGCTTCAATCACCATCTTTGATCATCCAATCCACTTTTCATGCTTTGATTGATCCTTGAGTGACATCCATTGCTAATTGATTTTCATGATATGCTTAGGCAATGGATTAACTGCAAATAGGAGATTAGTCACACGTATTTATGTTTGCTCATTATCAACACCAAGTAGGGAGAAGTCCAATACTCAACACTTTTTGTGCCAGCATGAAGCTTACGACGAGCTTATCGACATGAACAATTCAATCATCACAAACTGAGCATTCTAAACTCTTCATCTTATTATTATTTGTGCTCGAACTGATATATCTTTGTATTATTTTACACTTTTCATTTTTAGGGGATTTTGGGCTCTTGATTGGTTGGTGCTAGTCAAGGAAAAGTTTTAACTAGAGTAGTATTGTTCGACACTTTGGGGAGTGAGATACAAGACTTGGTGAGCTGAGTGTTGGGGCACGAAGTTCTTTATGGTTTGTATCTTGACAGTATTATTCTAGTGATTACTTTGGGGCTGGAGTAGGTCGGGGGAAACCGAACCAGGGTAAATATCGTGTGCACTTTTTGTTTGTTACTGCTTTATTATTTTTGCACAGTATTTGCTCTGTAATTGTTTGATTGAGTAGGCCATCAATTTTGTATTCGCAAAAAGCTTTTTTAAGCCTATTCACCCTCCTCTAGGCTTACATCACAGTCCAACAAGTTGTATCAAAGAAGGTTAGAGGATCTAGTCTAGAAAACATGAATACCCCCATAGATAAGGCAGTGATCTCCAAATGGTTTGATAGTTTAAAAATCTTAATCATGCTAATATTTCTTCCAACCAGAATATTACTAATTCATTGTGTTGTTGTCATTGCAGGAAACATGGACACTATATGAAAAATTGTCCGGTAATGAAAATGAAGTCTTTGGAGAAGAATGATAAGCCACATGCCGTCACAAGGGACGACGATGATGATCTTGATGAGGAGTAGGCACTGATGGTTAAAGGATTCAAGAAATACATTAAGACTTATCGTGAAAAAGCAGACGTGCTAAAAAGGTTCAATCGCTCTAATAATTTTAATCTTGCAAATATTTCATCTGAACAAAATACTACTAAGACGATGCAGTGTTTTCAATACAGGAAGCATGGACATTTCATGAAGAACTGCCCACAAGGAAAGAATACTTCTACAGAGAAGAAAGGAAAATCTTTGATAGTGATGTGGGATGACGATAATGAGGATGAGACTCAGGAGGAGACTGCCCACTCCTCCCCATGCCTAATGGGAGATCTCGATAAGGTAAAATCTTGCTCGAATAATGAAATTATGAATATGTGGGGAAACATGTGCAATGAAATTGATGAGTTAGAATCCGTTGTGGAATCCTTAAGAGAGGGTAATTTAGAATTGCAGCAAGATAATTATAATATGTCACTAGATGTTGAAAAATTAAAAGCTGAAAATGATGCGTTCAGAGCTACCATTGCAAAAATGAAAAAGGAAAAATCTATTGTGCATAAGAAGATTGAATGTAAAACATGTCCCACACATGTGACTGAAAATGAACCTCGTAAAGAAACATTGATGAAGCTAGAAGTTGAAAAGGAAGAGCGAAAAGAAAAGATGGCCATTAAGAAAATGAGAATAAAGAGCTTAAAGAAAAATTGATTAAGAGTGAGAATGATAATAAATTTTTTGAAGGAAAATCAATTGAGATAGAAAAGAAAGTTGAAAATTTGAGAAAGAACGAGGATGAGATTAAAAAGGCCTTTATTAGTAAATGCACTTTGATTATGAACGAAAATCTTTATTTGAAATCCAAAGTCACGGACCTAGAATTGACCATAAAGAAATTTGGTGTGGGAAAACAATCCTTGGATATTATTCTTGGAAATCAACTATATGGCAATAATAGGCGTGGACTTGGATATGGTCTGAAATACGTTGAAAAGCCAGAAAAAATAAGAAAGTTCACAATGAGCTAACTAAAGTTAGAAATACTCATGCAAAGTGCTTTACATGTGGATGTGCTGATCATACTTCTCCTCATTGCATATATAGGAACAAGAACATAAAGTTTAAACAAATATGGGTTCCTAAAAGTTTGTTGACTAACATGAGTGGACCTTGTTGGATTCCAAGGTCACACATAACATCTTCCGTGTAGGTAAGATGGAGGGACGAGGAACTATGGATTGAACGTCACTTTTTCAGGTAAGTTCCTTGGCCAAACGACAACATGAAGGTATGATTTCTTGTTGAGCTCATTGCATACCTTCATAGGATTTTTGGTGTGTTTGCATTCTCTTGGTGTGATTTTTTTTGGTGTGTGTGATGTTTTTTATGGAGTGTTTATTTTTGGTGTGGTATTCATTTTTTTGTGTGATAAAATATTTGAAAACTATAAAAATTTGCAAAATTGAAAATCAAAAAATATATGAGAAAGTGCAAAATGTATAAAGATTGAGCTTATTGTATATCTCTCTTTCGATTATCAAAATTGCACTTTTGAATGATATTCATATCCTTGTAGAAATCTTGTATTATTGTCATGACTATAATTACATTTAGATTTTCTAAATGACCATGACATGTTCAATAAATTGAATAACTTGATTTCTACACATTTACCATATACTTCCACGAGATTAATTGTTATTGTACACATGGAATTGCTTTCATGAAATTTGGGAAAGTGTTTGTAAGTGGATGAATCAAAAATATTGAAAAACACATTATTCTACGGGATATGAAGTATCTTGCCTTGGATAAAAAAATAGAGCTCATGAAAAGAAAAGAACAACAAAGAAAAATAAAATTGCAAATAATGAAAAAGAGAAGAAAAGAGCTCCGTATGAAATATGGATACGGTCCAAGGCAACGATACAACCCACGTGTACCAAACTTATGCTTTGAGATTAATCTTTAGCGTTGGTGTTATACCCATCAAGCAATGCCACCCCACTTCTAAGTGTCCTTATATGCTATGTTTTGGGTGTTGGTAACTTGAACTTATTATTAATGAGGTGGGAAAAATCAATCCTAATAGAATGAAGTTACTTTGAAAAGTTGGTTTGCTTTGGTTGATTTTCATGAAACTACTACCTTTATATTGTAACTCTTAATCATCACACGAGCACGAATGTGTACTAATCAATGTTATGTGATTAATTGAATATCAAGTGGTTGTTTTTAATTATCTTAATGTGATCATATGCCGTGACTAATAAAACTTTATTTTTATATTGCATATGACATGAAACTCTGTAGTGCTCTTTTGATGATAACAAATGGGGGGGAATAATGTATAGATTTGATCATGGTATAAGCACATTGATAGGGGGAGCAATTTAGTAGGAGGAGAATGTCAATAGGGGGAGCATCTTGCTTATGATTTATACCATGTTGACATGCATCACTACACTTCACAAACACATATCACGATGACATCTTACATAACTTATTGATCAAATTTACGGGTTGTCATCATCAAAAGAGGGAGATTGTCGGATACAACGTGTAGTTGGATACAACGATCGTTGATTTCTTGTTTGATGATAACAAACCTTCATGAATATTTTTGATGTGTTTGTTAAGTTTTTTCAGGTGTAAATATACATGGAGCACATAGTGCCAAACTTGTGAATATTGATTAATGGCAATCTTGCAAATTATGCACAATGGCAATATTGAAATTATGTGCAAGATAGGGGAGATGGTAATCTTATGATTAAGAGAATTTGTCTTGGTCTGTTGGGGGTTTGAGGACCCTCAGGGCACAAATCTCTATGCCCGTCCTACGTTGGACAGACGATAGAGACAAAATAAATCATGTAGCGTGACTGTTCATCGAAACTGTTATAGTCTGAATACTCATAAGGTTGGGTCGACGCCCGCCTCCCCCAAACTTGACTTTCAAGTTTCCCCGCAAAAAGCTCTCCACGCCTACTATTAGAATATAAAAAGCAGAAAAATATTAAACTATTTAACATGCAACCCTAAGGATTCAAGACCCTAGCATGATCTCTGCCAACTTGAGGTGGATCTGACCACCCCAAGAAGGATCTAAGCTACTGCAATATATTAAAAAGAAAGCAATTAAACTATATACCCGTAACCTTTCTTGCACCGGTAAGGTGTACCGAACCGCGTCCCGAGCCGCTCCTCGTCCCGAGCCGAACCACTTTCCAGACCGCACGTCCCAAGCTGAACCACTTCCCGAACTGCACGCATCCCGAGGCGAGCAACCCCCTTGTTGCTGAGCCAACCACGCGCCGAAGAAAGTTTCACTTGAGTGGATCCTCCGTCAAGACTTTGGATCCGATCCGAGCCCCTTCGTGGCTTTGCTAGAGCCCTTCAGGAGCAAGGTAGAAATTTAGGGAGAGGAGAAAATATTTAATTTAAGCTTAGATCCGAGCGTGCTCCAAACTTTTGGGAGTCGCTCAGATCTAGAGGTTAGGACGAGATTAGAGGAAGGGGCTGGCCCCTATTTATATAGGCGGCTGACCCCTCCCTTTTACTCAACTTCCGATGTGGGACTAATTATTTGGAGTTAAATAATTCAAGTTAGTATGCCTTTCATAAAGGCCAAACTTCCATGAATTTTAACTCTCTCACCGTTGAGCTTCACATTTGATACAAGCTATCAAATCGAAGAGTGCTGAACGGTGAACGCGTAGGAAAAAAATGACGAGTCAATCGCAGTCCGTTTGGCCCCTCAATTGATCATCCAAAGATCAGCCCAAAACTATGTTTGGCTGAAAAAAATCAGACGCCAAGAAAAAACTGCACCTAGGGTTCACAACCCTAGGTGGTGGGCCCTCTGTGCCAGCCTGGGCGGGACCCAGGTCAGGCTGGGTGCCTGGCCCAGGCCTGGGCACACCCAGGCTGGGTGCCCAGGGCTCCTGGGCCCACCTGGGACCAGGCCCAGGTGCCCAGGTGCCTGGGCTTGCCCAGGCCAGTGCCTGGGCAAGCCCAGGCAACCCCTTTTGACAGTGTTTTAAAAAAAATCAGCTTTAACCGTTAAAGCTGTTGGGCTTTTAGCCCCATTGGGCTTTCTATATAAACGCCTTTAAATAGATTTATTGGGCTCGTTTGGACTCCGATTTGAGCACGGTTTGAAACTACATTTAGACCGGGACGAACCTGGCATCCACGTAACCTTTTCCTCGCATTTATAATATTAAATATTGTCGTAAACTATTTACGACACATTTAACTAAGCTTGCATCATATGCAAAATAGTCCCTATCTAAGCTTAACAACCATTTGCATCAAATACAAATGATCTGAGGGCATACATCCCTCAACATCTCCCACTGGCACTCAGGATCATTTATCCCGAATGTAGTGGATAATTGCAAACTCTTTGCAGTTTTCTATCCCTTGCATCAATTGCATATTCTCCCTAATGTTTCTACCTATTACTAGACGAAGGTCGCACTCTGTGTGAGACCCTACTGCCTGACCATACTACACGTGGGGCTCGAAGCCCCAGACAACAGTGAACACGAGCAGCAGTTGCCGTCCCTGTTTCAGTATCATACTTATGTGGTTAACTCATCGATATGAGTATTGTCGGGACCACCCTGACTGTGTCTGTGATGAATTCCGCAATTATAGTCTCTTCGTCTAAACTATGTCGTTTAGTTCAAGCCTAGGGTACGGTCAAACTGTTCACCCCAGTAGCTCGAATCCGGTTAGTCTCCATCGATCTTTAGTCAAATAATGTTGGACTTCTTCCAACATACTCTGGCCAGAGTTTTTACTAAAGACCGAATTAACTCTACGACATTAAATGCCATTGACCGGGAGAGACGAATCCACTCTTGGTCATTACTCTCCTCGTACGCTTCAACTGTCACCCAACCAAAGGCCTTTCGACAGGCCTTGCCTCAAAGCTAGGTCAGTGATCTAAGTGACACCGTTCACGCATAGGTTTGTACAATGACCTCAAGTTAAAAGACCAACTTGCTAATCATCACTAAGAGTTATCATTGACAGATTGGTCAATTATAACCATATGACAACTCTTGATGGGTCGTTCAGTGAACTCCTTCTCCATTGAGCACCTGTGTCTCGTCTTCGACTTCGCCAAGTCAACCGATCATGAGATCATCGTCACCGCCATACGGTGAAGACTAAGATACAATGGTCTATCCGATGTTTCTATATCCTTTTCTCGAAACATCTACGACTACGAACTCTTTTAGACTTATGCTACTAACGGTCAAGCACGTCTCTATGATCGAGATACTCATCTCGATACATGTTTGACCTTGCATTAAGTCTCAGGACTTTACCTAAGTTAATATCTAATGATAACTACATTATGATTAACTTAGATAAATTTATACCAAACAGCTTATTGTTATTTCGAACAAGATATTGTACAATTACACAGAGATAATTGCCTCGAGGGCATACCTATCTCGCTACATCTCCCACTTGCACTTAGGCCCATTTATCCCGGTATCTCATACTGTATATACACATAAGTCTTTCTAGACTTCATGTGGTAGAGCCTTCGTGAGTGGATCTGCTAAACCGTCTACTGATTAGACTTAAGGGGGTTTTCTATGTTCATGCTAGACCAACCATTTGAATCTCATCCAAAAATTTCCTTTGGTCCTATGGAATCCTTTTAATTTTCCTGGATTTCATCCAGCTTATCGTACCTTACGATAATAATTTAAATATAGTTACTGGTCATTTAGACGGTTCATTTTCAAAAGTGTCAAACTCTTTTGACCACTTTGTCAAAAATATGTTCCAGCCCCTTGATGCCTCGCATGTATTTAATTCGCTCCCACTGACCTTGAAAACTCTCTGGCTAATTCATATAAGTTCGCTCTTCTAAATCATATTTAGATAACAGACTATAAATGAATGCTCCAGTTTTCATGGTCATCATGAGCATTTACATCGAGTTCGGTCTGAGTAGATCTTGTATAAATATATTGGTGAGACAGTTTCATCCTAATCCGTTTATAGGAGTTAGAATGAAACCGTTCTCAGCCAATACAAGTTATACATCACTACTTTCTTTCTGCACCTATCTTCTAATCTTGAAGATTTCCTTGCATATAATAAGAAACCTTTTCTTTGGGCACATAAACTAAAGTCCATACTACGTGCACGGACCTTTTTGGATTGCATCAAGTTATTTAATCAGAGTCCCTACTCTGAATTTCATCATGGAAGTTGACTAAGTCATCATCAATTATGATGTCTAACTCGACTCTTCGTCTCACGAGACTCGAGTAATCCTTTAACTTCATAACGATTGATTTAGTGAATATCTTATTGATAAGGTCCTCATAGAACCTTATCAAAACCTATGCATTTCTATCTGGGACTTAACCCAGAGGGAGGATTGTAACTCAGAGTCACATGCCATGTATCGCACCATGTCTAACAAAGTGCGATTCATGCTTTCTAACACACCGATGTGTTAAAAGACTTGACCTGAGAGAAAATCACATTTTCTTTTTAATTTACGCAAGATTTATACAGCTAAGTATTCGACTCTTCGATCTGATCGAAGCAGTTCAAAATACTTCTGCAACTGTGTACTTCTATTGTTATCAGATTTGTGTTTCATCAAGAACACGTGTCGTAATAAAATAAGAACACCTTATCATGGCTAACTTAGACTTGAGTCTGAGTACATCTGTATGTACCAGACTACGAGTTCAACAACTCATTCTCCCACTGTCTCACAGAAGGTGTTGGGTCAACATACCTTTGAGACAAGATTCACAAGTGTCCGTAGACTTCATAATACGAGAGCTCAGACCCCTCTTATGTGACTTGTGAAGCTTAGTCTCTTTGGTACGGCCTAGTTTATTTTACCATATAAGTTTTGTTATTATCTTGTGTGTTCATGTATTAACATTTAATACATTATCGTTATACAAATTAATCACATAAAACATTACTTCAGAAGCAAGGTGACGACATTCGTCAAAAATATGTTTGGCGTCCTACATGGTCCAAGAAACAACAATTGTTCCTTTTCCAACACGTAGACAATCTATTTCTGTTGTATAATGGTTATCCTGAAACCGTGACATCAAATATGTCACATTTTCAGTTCCTCCTACTTATGCCTTTACTAATGATAAATAAAGCTATCTTTCTCAATTGACTTTTCTTAGTGCATTCTTCTTTTTTATAAATCTCATTTAGATATTACGTGTCTCAACACATTATTAGCTGTACAAGCACCTAACATATCCAAACACTTGAGCTTCATTACTTTGAGTTGACTCAACAAGTTGCTTGACTCAAGATCTGATTTGGATACATGGTCTTGTACCGATCATGCACTCATATTCGATTCAAACAATTTGATCGAATTTCCGAACCTTGTGGATCGAAACCGTTTTCCATACAATCTTGAGTTGACTCAACAAATTGTATGGAGAAACATGCTTTTTGAACAGTAGTATGTTCGAGCTACCCCTTAAAGAGGCAAGTGACTTGTAGCGTGCATTTATTTGTTGGACCCAGAGCTTAAGGAAATCATTGTCCTTAAGCCTGTGATTAAGAAAGTCATTTAATGTCAATGAGAACATAGTTTAGTTTATCAATTAGAATTTTAGTTGATATTCCATTAATCAAGTATATTGACCAGTCAACTTATTCTCTTAGAATATTATGCTTGGATTCCATTATGTAAAACATAGAATTTCTTCGAGCGCTTGACCGAGAGCATTATTTCTGGCTGTATGGTCCTACCTCCTCCCCCTACACCTGGCTGCCCAACCCTGGACTCTTTGGACCTGGCACCACTCTGAGGTGGTTCTTCTCACCCAACATTGATCTAGCTTCAGGTGTCCAGGCCTTGGTTCAGCAGATTGACCCTCGCCAGACCCAGCCCCGGGACCATGTTGACACTTTTGGTGCTTCCTCACCTATTCTTGGCCCTGTTTTCAATCCAGCTCTTCGCCCGTATAGGATATCTTGACACTATGTGGAGGGTTCCAGCAGTTCTCCTCCCCCACAACGATCCCATACCGAGCAGCTTGCTTGCTTGGAGGAGGAGTTTCGATCTTTTAGAGATTCCATGACTAGCACCCTGACTGAGGTCAGAGATATCCTCTCTGACTTCCGAAATTCTTTCAATGGCCTGGCTCTTGCTGTTGTCATGCTCTAGTCCCAGTTTGACCAGGTCTATCAGTATCACTATGGTCAGGGTCACTACCCAGCTGCTACACCGCATCTCCTCACTGTCCGCATCCCACCCCACCCATCTCACCCACCTCAGACTGCTCAGACCCCAGCATCCACTTCCACTCATGTAGATATTCCCTCCACCTCATTACATGTCTCCAGCCCACCCCACCCATCCCTGGTGCCCGAGGACACATCCGACGTCACACCATGCATCACCACACCACCACCCTCCCCACAGCCTGATCCAGAGCTTGAGCACATTCCTACCCCTCTACCATCACCTCACCTCAACCCCCGTGATTTCACACACCTCTCCTACACCCATCACGGAGTCCATTCCCATTCCATCCCCTACACATTCCCCCTCACCTCACCCACTTTCCCACCACGGACAGCACCATCATCCTTCTCTTGTTATCCTCCGACGACGATTGGACCACCCCATCTCCACCTCCACATGTAAAATCTGAGCTCATCCACACCCCTCCATCCCCACCACACGTCGACACGGCAGCTGAGCATTCAACTAATTACATCGTCCCATCCACTCCACCGACCACACCCACCCAGCCACTACCTGACGGTGGCTCAGCCTGATTGGAGCACCAAACATATTGGCACCCCCCCTCATCATTTAGCCCATGCATCGCACACTTGCATCATTTTGGGGCACAGTTTTATACAGCTTGGGGGATGCTTCCGGGTCTCCTCTTCATCTTATTTGTCCTTACAATTTTCTCTGTGTTTTATTTGCATTGAGGACAACGCTTGGTTTAGCTTGGGGGAGGAGCTCTTTCACGCTAAGTTTCGTTTTACCTCTTATTTTCCAAGTTTTATCGTTATTTTCGTTTTCTTTTCACTTTTTCTTTCTTATTTTTTTCCATCTTTCTTTCTTTTTCATATGCATCATGTTTAAATTCGATATATGCATCCAAAAAGACAAAAAAATGAAAAAAAAATCAAAAACTCCAAAAATATTCGCATTCGCATCATGCAGCTTGCACCCTCATGCACGCATTTGTATATACTTGCATTCGCCTCGAGAATTTTTCATAAACGAGTTTTTATATGCGCTGAATCCTGATTTAAAATTCGTTTTCAGAACTTTAATGCTCAATTTCCATGATGTCGATTTGAATATGTGAATAATTCGTAGCCTAAACTCAAATCCCTTGTAATACCCTAGTTTTGGCCGTCCTATTAACCCCTAAGATAGGAGTACTTAAAACCGACCTAGATTGACACGTATGAACCCATTCTATACATGGACCCTAGAGCCGATAGTTGTGTATAATGATTTATAGTCTCTCGAGACTTGGATAACCACACATTACCTAGTACTGAGGATTGAATCTTCCTAGTTTACCCCATGTTTTTAAAAAACCCAAAAAAATTTTGAATAGAAAAAACAATATGCACTGTTCCCCAGTGAAGCTGAGTAACCGGATCCCCACAATAGTAACCGTCGGGGCCTCGCGTAAAAGGCCTAGCTTGGGGGAGTGCATATGAATATGGATTTCATTTGGGTTGAGTTAGTAGGTCCGAGGGGTCCATCTTGGCCCGATGCCCTAAGGTCGTCTGATCTGGGAGTCACCGACCCAACGCTCCTTACACGACCCAACTGCAAATCCTAAAAAGGGTATATAGATGTATACATATATATATATATGTATGTATGTATGTATGTATGTATGTATGTATGTATGTATGTATGTATAGATTTTCTTTATGTATATACGTATGTATATATATGAAATCATGGATAAACTTGGAAATTTCTTGAATCAAGGAACCGTGTCGTGTCATGAGCGCCACTTCGTCGATCGACCAATATCCCAATATCCCATTGATAGGTTGTTTGTATATATAGTTTTCATCTTCATTTCATTCATGTTTTACTCGACTTCGCCTCGTTTTTCGTACCACTTTTACCCTCTTTTGATCCTTGTTACGCTTTTGGTTTCCCAGGTGCTTTGCAGGTGAATAGAGGGGAGCTTGAAGCATTTTGGTCTTTTGTGGGGGTAATTTGGCACTTGGAGTTTTCTTCTCTTGGCTTAGAGTATGCTGGGACTTTTTGTGCAACAATGGAGCTGGAACATCTGAGAGAGCTTGGGAGTTTTGAGTATGGTGATGTGCATGGTGATGGAAGCATTGAAACTTGGAGTGTTGGAGAGTGTTATAGCTGGAAATAGATTGATGGATCATTTGAAGCTCATAATGCTGAGCTGAGATAGAAGAGCCGGGAAAGAGATTGATGCTTGGAAGATTGGGAGATGTGGAGTTGTGGAGAGTTAATGAGTTTTGAGGAGGAGACTTAGTTGGAGCAATTGGGATGGAGCAATGGAGTTGGATGTATACTGGAGCTTGGAGCTTGAAGAACATTGCTGAAGAGATGAGGCTTGAGGAGTAGGAGTTTGATGCCTTGAAAGTTGAAGTTGAAGCTTGCAGCAACCAAGGCCACGCGGCCTTATGGAACACTCCATACGGCAGTATCCCTCTCAACTTCAGAGAAGCCATTACCACACGGCCGTATCGTTTCCGCCACATGGCCGTGTGGCACCCTCCTTTTCAACCCAAAGCAGCAAGAGCCCAAAGCAAAGCAGCAAAGGAGCTCCACACGGCCGTGTGGAACTCTTCCCACGGCCGTGTCCTCTTCACTCAACCAAGGCAACAGAGGATGTTAACCTTCTACGCGACCGTGTAAACCAAGTTCACACGGCCATGTCCTTCTCTTACTAAACAGAAGTTGACGCGGCCGTGTGGTTCTTGCCACCCGACCGTGTGAAGTCAGGTTTGAGGGTTGTGACTCGACATCCTAGGGTTGTATTTAAACATCTGGTCACCGTCATCGAGAGGAGAGCCGACTCTTAGGCTCGTTTTTGCCCTAGTTTACTGTTACATTGCTTAAATAGGCGTAGAATTAGGTTTAGATTAGCTTTTTAGTTCAGATTTGGAGAGCTTTCTTATGGATTTGTATGTGGATTAACAACCCATTTGTGGGTCTATGAGATAAGCTTTTCACCTTCCCTTTTTCTAAATATTTCTTGATGTTGTTTTTGTTATTCTTGCTGGAGTTGTTTTTGTTATTCTTGCTTGTTGTGTGATTGTTGTTCTTGATGATGTTGTTTTTCTGTTGTTATTGTTTTGGCTGATTTTTGTTATTTTGTTTTTGTTATGTTGACGTTGTTGTGTTGATGTTGTTGTGATTCTGTTGTATTGTTGTTTATTTTCTTTACCATCTTCATCTTCTTCATCGTATTTTCATATCCCCATGTTATTTCTGTGTTAACCACCGTAACCCATACTTCCATTCGTAGTCGATTGCGTAGCTAGCTATTAAACCTGAAATTGAGCTAGTACTCGATCATCCTAGCCTCACTGCGGATGACCTGTAACACGCTACGACGACACACCATGCGCTTGCGGTTTACAAATTTCAAAACTCGACTATCAAGTTTTTGGCATCGTTGCCGGGGAAGCATGGTTTGATTGATTTTAGTGAGATTAGGGTTAGTTAGACTACGTCTCATTCAAAAATTTATAAAACTTTCCATAACACAAATTTTTCCCACACCGGTATTCATTTGTTTGCGATTCTCTTGTACCACTGACATGTTTGCCCTTACTTTGTCTTTGACATTTCAGGTGCTATTTGGAGAATATGTGGATGCCCGATGGATCCCGCGTGGATAATTTTAGCGATTTATTCTCGCGAGATGCTCAATTTTGAGGTTACAATCACGTTCCACAGGTTGCGGTGTTTTGTATAAAATGTGGGATGCAGGGGCATATCTTTACCCAATCCCAAAATTTTACGTACCCCTACAACCCACAATCATATACCCACAACCTAGCCAATGAACCCTCCTATCACACCCCACCACCATCACAAAAATTCCATCTCGAGTTGTTTTGGGAAGAACAACTCTTAGACGAAGCTTAATGGCTCTAAACCCGAACCAATGCCCTAGCCCAACTATATGAACTCACTCAAAGTGTGAACCGATTGGTCATATCACAAGGGGAGTCACGTTTTCTCGGTAGGGATTCGATCGCACAAACACCGTTCGGATGTGATAATCTTGATGGAGGAGCCACCTCCACCATCGAGATTCAGGTGTGACAACACCATTCACCACATGATCGGATCTACAATTTCACCCAACTCATCGAAGAGACTCTTTGGGAAGCTTGGGGGAGATTTATCAGGTTGGTGGACGGATTGCAGAAGCATGGTATAAGTACACATGAGCTCCTCTGCATCTTCAATAGAGGATTGCACTTCCACCTGTAAGAATCCATGGTGAAGATGAACGAAGGGCGACTCTTTGACATGCTGATTGAGGATGCATGGGAGTACATGAAGATCATAACCTCATCTCACACTTCTCATGTATTGCAAAGAGGTAACTCAAATGATTCAAATTTGAAATTTTTTAACATAAGTTTACTTTCCCATGTAGATGCTACTACCGAAGCCCACATCCATCACCACACCCCAGATGTTATATCTCAGATGGATGATGAGCCACGTGTTGGCCCGTGGGTGGACACTATTTCTTTTAGATAGGTTGGTGATGAATAAGGACCACGACATCGTGCCATCAACCCCATGGAAGATGATGATATAGATGATGGGCCCTTTGTACGAGTTTAGGGGAACACCATCCATTATTACTCCACCACGAAAGACAGGAGTGAGGTGTACTTGGGCAAGAGGAAGATTTCAGACATCAAGGAACCCAAGTTGCTTCTCCCATATGATAGCACCCCCCCACTTTGTACCATGCCAGAGCATGAAGGAGACAGTGGAAGAGGTCCATATTGTCGAGGGAGATGAGAGTGAGAGCACTCCATCCTCGCCTCCATAGGACGCTCTCGCTCCGCCAGAAACATCACATCCACTAGACCTTACCGGTCCTGCTCATGGAAGTATTCTAAACTCCACTTCTGATTTAGAAGCTATTGACCTAGCACACCCCATGCAGGTTACAGATTCGGATTCAATGGAGGTGTGTTGGTCCATGGCTGCACCTGAGGAGTATGCATATGGGATTAGCGAAGTGTCGATAGCGTCACCGTCAAGGGATTGAAATCCATTTCCAGGGAGTTTTTATCATCACACTTCACATATTTTAATACATTTTGACGATTATGTCTGGGATACATATAATTTTGGAAAATTTCAACGCCACGAACTGATGCTCCCTTTCTTTTGTTGGATATAGGTGGACGTCCTCAAGAGAAGCTAGGGAGAGCATTGCTAGGGTTTGTAAGTGTACGTGGCATCACGATGTTGGCGAAGCCACTGAAAGAACAGATCGAGCCACTGCCTGCTCTGAATAACGTGTTGGATCTACCGTTTGAAAACAGGTGTACTCAACCCAGTAGTTTAGGAATTTTTACGTTTTTCTAGGATTCCAATAAACTCACCTCCTCTCGATAGCGAGAGAAGCATATCACACCTTAGATTTTTCTTAATTTTATATATTTTCACCCACACTAATAATTCACTCTCTTTCTCAATTGGCGTGCCCCAAAATCTTTGAAACCCTAATTCCCAAGCTTTAAAACTCCATTGGCCCCTAAGCCCAAATCTTAGCGTCCTCGTGATCAAATTTTCAATTATTGAAGACCCTAATTTGGTTTCAACTAAAATGTTTCCTTGGGTCTTTGTGCAGATCAAGAGAAGATAAATGATCAAGGATGAGCAGCGAGCTCATGGAGCAATGGGAAGATGAACAACTTGAGGGGAGAAATTGAGTTTGAAAAGAGCCTGGGAGGAGGAACAATCATGGGAGAAGAGGGAGTAAAAGCTGCTTGAGCAAGGACTGAAGAAGTAAGGAGCAAAGGAAAAACCCACTCCACGCGGCCGTGTGAGTTCCTTCATATGGCTACTTCAAAGTCCCATCCTCAACAAAACGATGCGACCGTTTGGATTTGCTCCAAACGGCCGTGATTCCCTCGGTTAATTTTAAAATTTTAGGGACTTTGCAGAGCATTTCACATGACCATGTTGATTTTTACATACGACCGCATCGTTCCCTATATAAACACACCTCTACGTGGCCGTGTGAAACTCTTCCTACGACCATTTGGAGCTCAACAGCACGACCACGTTGTCGATAATTAACCAAGCCCTTTCGTCGAGTTCGATTCCCACAGACGTATGAAATTCTTCATACGGCCATGTCAATCTTCCTCCCCTATAAATACACCCTCACTCATACGGTCGAAGCGTTATACGCTATCGACATTCCTTCATTTCTTCATCTCCTTACCTCTCGACCTTCCCTCTCCGGCGATCACCCTCCCTCCACCTCTCCTCCAAACAATCACTTCCCCCTCTCTCCCAAGCACCACCCCCTCCATCATCGATAGTGAACCCCTCAAAGCAGAAACCCTAGCACGACCCATCAGAAATGGATCTGGAACTTGAGATGCTCATTTGGAAGCTAGGGCTCAGAACAAAGGAAGTTGGTAGCTAGGAGAGGATTGCTAAGCCCAATTGTGGGGAATTGCATCGACTATTGCGAAATTGCTTGGGTAATCTCTCCACATCTTCAAAAATATTCAATGATATGGTTTCTAGGGTTTGCTATAGTGTTCTTCTCACACACATCCACACACCTCCTGCACATATTCACTTCATCATCACCACTGCATTCACCCCCTTCATCGTACCCTAGCACACACACATCACACCTTCATCTTCACTTCACTGCATTTACACACACACACACACACACTCTCTCTCTCTCTCTCTCTCTCTCTCTCTCTCTCTCTCTCTCTCATACTCTGACATTTCATTCTCACTCAATTGCACGCCACTTATCACATCATGCCTCCACGCACAAAAAATGCACGTCTGCCACCTCACGACTCCCAACTGAGGAGATCTTCACGGCATCATACTTCTGATCGACTCTCCACATCTGCTCAGCATCCATCACCACCACATTGACCCCTCCATAGATAGACACTTTGGGGATCACATTTGCTTCTGAGCCCAGAGGGATTGTTTTGCCACCCTCTCTCAACGGACCCTACTCACCACAAAATTCGTGAGCATTCCTGCTCTCGACACTGTAGGAGCCATCGAGGGTGTTAGACATCAATATACTAATTTAGGGTGACAGGATTTCCTTGAGTTTAGAGCCTCGACCTAGCATAGACTCTCACTTGAGTTCCTTAGCTCCCAGAGGGTCGAGAGCTCTAGTATAGAGTTCAGGTTATTCGATACCGACTATACACTTTCATTTGTTGATATGAACTTTATCTTCCTCTGGACTTCCTCCACGGTTGATGCCATCACCCACCGCAGCAGCACTCACCCATATTCTTTCAGAGCCTCCCAGTTTGGTATTCGATTACTAGGTTGGGTCCCTTCCCTCGCACGGCTGAAAAGGCATCATGCCTCATTCATCCATCCCTACACCTTGCCCACCATATCCTAGCGAGCACCCTCTTTGGTAGGGAGGAGACTGGCACAGTTACACGACCTGAGCTCCTATTCTTATGGGCCATGACACAGCTGATTGTCCTCCATCTCATAGGGACCAGAGCAGTGACTAGGGCCCAGAGGAGACTTTTCCATACGGGCTTATGGTTCGCACATAGGCTGAAGAAGGTCACCAAGGCATCCACTGGCAAGATTTGTTGTGGCAGTATCATCACGCTTCTAGCCTGCCTGCCTCCCCTCTCCATTGATCTAGATGAGTGCGCTGACCCCATCCCTGGCCCTAACTCTCTGGATCTCTCAGTTTTAGCTCATATGCACCTGATTAAGGTGAACTTGACAAATCAGATTGTTTGGCTCTATGGACCATAGTGCGCACCGTATACTGTCTTGCCAAACCAATTGTGCACGGTGGCCACCAGGCTTATGCAGTGGACATTTTCCCCTGACCATATCTTCTCAGTCCCTGTGCAGCCCCAACAGCCTGATCCTGAGCTTGAGCCATAACCACAGCCTCAGCCATCCACCTCCACCCCACACACCACCGCAGAGCCCATCACCACATAGATTCCTCTTATCATAAATGGATCTGGACCGTCTGGTCCCCCTCCTCTTGATGATCACACACGCCTTCTTATTCTAGAGGAGATGATTCAGGGATTCCAGTGCCGTATGGACACCTTCCAGGAGACGCAGGCCCAGATCCTATCTTATACCTCCGACATCCATCGCCACCTTTTTCCACCACCCCCCACTTGAGGATGGCACTTCGAGTTCTCATCCACACTCCCATGCACCCTAACTCCACACTAGCTTAGGGGAGACCATTTTTGCCACCCCCACACATTTTCGTCCTCACACTTCATTGTTTATCTTGCATTGAGGACACTGCATATTTTAGCTTGGGGGAGTAGCATTTGCACTTTTTTTTGTTTCTATTTTCCATTTTGTCCTCCACCTTTACATGTTTATATTCACATGTATATGTCGTGTTTTCCTTTATTTTTGCTTTCATTTCCATGCATCATGCATCATGTTTCATTTTCTTTTATTTTCCTTTTTATCGCATGTTCATGCATCATATTTCCATGTTATATGCATACAAAAAACAAAACAAAAAAATGAAAAACTCAAAAATCCAAAAACATTTGCATCGTATCATGCATCCTGCATCATCCATGCATCATTTGTACATATTTATTTCAAGGATTTTCGTAAATCGAGCTATATATGCGTGGTTTCTAATAGGATTTCATTTCCTATCTTTTGCGTCTGATTTCCTCGATACCGGTTTGATTATGAACCTAGGACAAGTTTTTCACTCAGATCCCATCTAATATGCCTGTTATGATCATTCCTATATTCTCTAGGATAGAAGTACTCGAAACCGACCTAGGCCTCCTATAGAACCACTTTATGCTTGAGTCGTAGGATTGATAGTTGAGTATAATGGTTTATAACCCATCGAGACTTGGATAACAACATATTAGCGAGTACTGAGGAGTTTCATCACCTTTCTTATCACGCCTTCCATTTCAAAAAAGGGGTAAAGAAAAAATGTATATATGAGAAAAAGAATAAAACATGCACCGTTCCTCCAACAAAACTGAGTAATCGGATCCCCACGACTCAGGAATCGTCGGGGCCTCACGTCAAAAGGTCTAGCTTGGGGGAGTGCAAGTGAGAATAAGGATTATAGCTGGTTCGAGTTAGCAGGTCTGAGGGGTCCTTCTTGACCTGATGCCCTAAGGTCGTCTGACCTAGGAGTCATCGACCCAACGCTCCTTACACGAACCAATTAGAATCTAAATAAAAAAAAGTAAAAGGAAAAGACTTGGAAGCTTGAATAGTTTGTTGGTTTCATGAATCATGAAAAGTTGAGGTGCTGTGAGAGCCGCTTCTTTGATGGACTAATGACCCGTTATCTCATATTTATCACTTCTTCGACCCTTGCATATCTTTGATCCCTTTGTTTTTTGCTTAAGGACGGGTTAGAGGAAATATTCTAGGTTTTGAGCTTGATCATAGCGTGGTATATTATTTGACGATTCGAGTTAGAAATCATGTCCTAGGGTTATATTCTTATGATAGAGAGGAATCGACGTTTTAGATTTCTGTGAAATTGAGATCCCTATTTGTCCATGTATATGCGCTCGATTTTGCGAATTTCTCAAAACTCATATCATCATTTGCATACCCCATTCTTTGCTCTCTCTTCGTCTTCCTTGAGGATGAGGAAGAGTTTAGCTTGGGGGATTTTGATAGGTTGTTTATATATATAGTTTTCAACTTCATTTCATTCATGTTTTACTCGACTTCGCCTCATTTTCCGTACCACTTTTACCCTCTTCTATTTATTTTTATGCTTCTGGTTTCCCCGGTGCTTTGCAGGTGAATAGAGGGGAGCTTGAAGCATTTTGGGCTTTTGTGTGGGTAATTTGGCACTTGGAGTTTTCTTCTCTTGACTTAGAGCATGCTGGGACTTTTTGTGCAACAATGGAGCTGGAACATCTGAGAGAGCTTGGGAGTTTCGAGTATGGTGATGTGCATGGTGATGGAAGCATTGAAACTTGGAGTGTTGGAGAGTGTTATAGCTGGAAATAGATTGATAGAGCATTTGAAGCTCATGATGCTGAGCTGAGATAGAAGAGCTGAGAAAGAGATTGATGCTTAGAATATTGGGAGATGTTGAGTTGTGGAGAGTTAAGGAGTTTTGAGGAGGAGACTTAGTTAGAGCAATTGAGGTGGAGCAATGGAGTTGGATGTATACTGGAGCTTGGAGCTTGAAGAACATTGCTGAAGAGATGAGGCTTGATGGGCAAGAGTTTGATGCCTTGAAAGTTGAAGTTGAAGCTTGCAGCATCCAAGGCCACACGGCCGTATGGAACACTCCATACGGTAGTATCCCTCTTAACTTCAGCAGAATCCATCACCACACGACCGTATCGTTTCCGCCACACGGCTGTGTGGCACCCTCCTTTTTAGCCTAAAGCAACGAGAGCCCAAAGTAAAGCAGCAAAGGAGCTCCACACGGTCGTGTGGAACTCTCCCACAGCCGTGTACTTTTCACTTAACCAAGGCAGCAGAGGAGGTTGACCTTCTACGCGGCCGTGTGAACTAAGTTCACACGGCCGCGTCATTCTCTTAGCAAACAAAGGTTGACTCGGCAATGTTGTTCTTGCCACATGGCCGTATGAAGTCAGGTTTGAAGGTTGCGACCCGACTTCTTAGAGTTGTATTTAAACATCTGGGCGCCGTCATTGAGAGGAGCGCCTAGTCTTAGGCTCGTTTTAGCCGTTGTTTACTGTTCCATTACTTAATTAGGAGTAGAATTAGTTTTAGATTAGCTTTTTAGTTCAGATTTGTAGAGCTTTCTTGTGGATTTGTATGTGGATTGACAATCCATTTGTGGGTCTACGAGATAAACTTTTCTCTTTCCCTTTCTCTAAATATTTCTTGATGTTGTTTTTGTTATTCTTGCTGGAGTGGTTTTTGTTATTCTTGCTTGTTTTGTGATTGTTGTTCTTGATGTTGTTGTTTTTCTGTTGTTGTTTTTGCTGATTGTTGTTATTTTGTTTTTGTTATGTTGACGTCGTTGTGTTGATGTTGTTGTGTTGCTATTGTATTGTTGTTTATTGTCATTACCATCTTCATCTTCATCATCGTATTTTCATATCCCCATGTTATTTCTGTGTTAACCCATGTAACCCATTCTTCCATTCGTAATCCATTATGTAGCTAGCTATTAAACCCGAAATCGAGCTAGTACTCGGTCATCCTAGCCTCCCTGCGGACGACTTGTAACGCGCTACGATGACACATCGTGCGCTTACGGTTAACAAATTTCAAAACTCGACTATCACCTATACTTATCCTTCTTCGACTATTGTATAGCTTATGTCCCAACACGCTCAATCTAAGGTCGGGTTAGAGGAAATGGCTTAGAATATGGGTATAGCCATCGTATAGCGTATAGCTTGGCGATTTGAGTAGGGATGACGTCCTAGGAACATATTCTCATCGACGGAAAGATTTCCAAGAATTTTCGTTTCTCGAATTCGAATTTTCATTTCACTCACGTTTATATTCTTGATTTTTGAAAATTCTCGAAGCTTCATCGCATCATTTGCATGTTGATTGCATTCCTCCGATCTACGCTCTCTTTTGTCTTCCTTGAGGACAAGATAGAGTTTAGCTTGGGGGATTTTGATGAGTGTTTATTGTGTATAGTTTTCCACTCTTTTTCATGCATGTTTTTCATCATTTCATTCCCTATTCCTCCCCGTTTTCCCCGTTTTTGTCTCTTCTTTTGCTTTTGTAGTCCCTCATATGCTTTACAGGAGAAATATGTCGATTAGAGATCATATAGCAAGATATTAGCACAAAGAGGCGAAAGGAGTGAAGCCATGGAGTTAATTGGCGCAAAGGAGAAGATTTTGTGAAGAATAGAGCTCCACGCAGTCGCGTCACCATGTCCACACGACCGCGTCAAACTGCCAAAGAAGAATCTTCCACGCGACCGCGTCAATTTCCATCAAACGGCCGCGTCAGAAGACTTATAGAGTGGACAAAAGATTGAGGATTAGATACTTTCGTGGCCTGATCTAGGATGACATGGCCGCAAAATTATGGCAACGAGAGCAGAACGACGTTGCTGCGTCAACAGACCACGCAGCTGCGCAACCATTTTTGATGCGACCATTTATCTATTGGCGCGACCGCATCGTTAAGCCCCCCGATCCCCTACTCTTCTAGGGAACGATGCAACCGCGTTGTTTCTTGACGTGGTCACGTCAGACCTATTTCCTACGGCTGCTAGGGTGGATCTGTGGGTATTTTTGTCTTTTGGGCACGCGTATATAAGCACCGCTTCATCCTCCTGTGAGTAGAATCCAACTTTTAGCTGTTTTCTGTTTTTTATAGGGTTTTGGGCCATTTTGTAAGAATTCTCAACTTGGTTATTTAGTTTTTTTATTGTTCTAATCTTTTATTAGTGTAATACTCAATCTTTGCTCAATAGAATTTTTCTCTCTTTGTTATTGCTGCCTTATTTTATCATCTACTACCATTCTATCTTGAATCTATGGCTTTGAACGCTTACCCATTGCTAGAAACCCCTTCTATTGCAATGGGTAGTGAGTAGTTTTCATCTAGGGCTATGAGATGAACCACATTGTATTAGGGCCATGGGTTGAACTAATTATTTGATTCAGTTGTTAGGCTAGTTGAGATTAAGGGTACATTGGGACGATTATTATCGTCGTAGACTCGACCCCCTCCCTTCGAGGCGATCGGATTGGCCGCCGATCAAATTTGGGACCGATTCGGGGGTCCGATCCCTATGACGATCCATACTATCGGTATGACTGAATGCCGACGGGCACCAATTAGAGCTCTCCTCATGTAGGTCTAATCCCCGAATGCCACTATGATCAGGAGGAAGATTGGGGATATTCATCGAGCGTAATGTGCCCAACATACACCGGTGCATCGGAGATCACTTACATCGGTGTTGGTTGGGTTGGTCTGTCATTGCATCACGACAGTGGGGGTATGACATGACATATGGGAATAACCTATCTTGCATCACGAAAGTGAGGGATAGGCAAATGCCCTTAGTTCACATGACCTCTCTCGAGTCCCAATGAACCTGACAACTAGTCGACTATTAACCTTAACCCTAGTCAAATGGTGGGAATTCTCCATGCACTAGAGCTTTTACCCCTTGATCACACTTTTCTACCATTCACCAACCAATCACCGTGACTATCGCGTAGCTTTCATTCAAGGACTTATTGAACCGATACTCAATTGACCGCCTCCTCGTGTTCGACCCGTAAGCAACTACACACGACCCGTATGATGTGGTTTTATTAGCATCGTCTGGTCCCCTAGTGGGGATCACGATCAGGGTACTTAGTCAAAGTGATTGAGAAATTTCCAATTCTCATATAAAAAGAGGACTTGGTCAAAGATGGAAAGATCACGAGGAAATCCAATTGTGATCAATTCAAATCTATTTGTGATTGATTCAAATCAGTTGGAGATTAAATCAAATCCCATTGCAATTCAAATTGGAACTAGAAGTCATATTACACATCCAATTGAAATTCAATTCAAACTTCAAATTCCTATTCTAATGGGATTTGATTTGAGCCTATAGGATTCCCCCACATCATCTATATAATCCCCTCTCCAAAGGAGATCAAAAAATGCGGCAATACGAAGAAATAGGAGGAAACCCTAGTGCAAATAAGGTCGGCCAAATAAACCCTAGCCTCTCTTCCATAGCCGCAAGCATTGCCCCCTTCCTCACAAGCCGTAAGCAAGAAACTCTTTCAACACAAGCTGTAAGCTTCAAAGCCAAGAACCCCATCTCCTATTCATCTCCAAGGCTAAAGAAACTTCCCATCATAATCTTCTTACTTCGGAGATCTATTACCATGTTGCTGTGAATGAGGAATTACAACAGGTTGCGTTCTACATCGCTTTACAACTCACGCAACCAAGCTTGCTGACTGCCGCACTTGCTTGTTATCGACCGAGAGCCGCCCCTTGCTAAAAGCCTTGCTGACCACTGCGTGCCCCTACAATCTTGCTTTTTCGATCGACTGCTGCAGCCTGCATCTGAGTGCCTTGCTGACTGACCGCTTGCATGTGCCACAAGGGCTGTCGATCGAAGGATTCCCTCACTGCTTGCATTGACGACCGACCCAGCTTGCAGCCGCATCAACATCTTACCGAATGAGCCAATGAGCTACACCATCAGCCTTGCCGACCCACGCTGCAATCCGCACCAAGGCTGTGCTAACCGATCCTAGCAGCCCGCACCAATAGCTTGCTGACCGACCAAGTTATTGCGCTAAGATCATTGTTGACCGAGTCTGCCTACGTGCCATAGCCTATGGTGACCGACAGATGTTTAGTGCTAAGCCCTTGATGACCGTTGCTTGTAGGCCGCATCAAATTCGTTGTCGACCTACCCAACTCCCGCATCAAGAGGTTGCCGACCAAAGGGCAACAACCGCACCAAGCTTCATTAACGATCGATTGCTGAAGATGTGCAATCCACATTACCGACCTATTGTTGAGCCGCAACAAGCATCTTCCCGACCCAGTCTGCAGCCCACATCTTTGGTGTGCTGATCGACCAATCTTATTGCCATCAAAACTTGCAGACTGAGTCATATTGCCTCAATAACATTTCTAGCCGAAGACACCAAGCTTCCTACTGATTTGCTGGTCGTGACTGAGATTAAAGACTACACATTATCAAATCAAATCTGACCAAGCGCTGATTGAGAGAGACTACAACACCGACATGAACTGAGCTTTCTAAACTCATTATCTTTATATGTTTGTGTACATGGTGTGTAGATCTTTGTAGGTTACTTAAACTATACTTTGGGGGTTTTGGGGTCTTGACTAGTTGTTGCTAGTTAAGAGTGTATGTTTACTAGATTATTAGTGTTTGGCACTTTGATGAGTTCGGTACAGAACTTTGTGAACGTAGAGTGGGTGCTCGTAGCTCTTTATAGTTGTACCATTGACACTATGGAATCTTGTATTTGCTTTGGGGCTGGAGTAAGTCGTTGGGACGACCGAACCAGTGTAAATCTCTCATGCACTCTCTGACTTCTTTTAATTACTATGTGTCTGATTATCTGTGTCGAATATTGCATGTGATATCTCAAGAATTTTTATTAGTCTATTAATC
The DNA here is from genome assembly GCA_030789695.1 of Scilla litardierei. Taxonomy (NCBI): domain Eukaryota; kingdom Viridiplantae; phylum Streptophyta; class Magnoliopsida; order Asparagales; family Asparagaceae; genus Scilla; species Scilla litardierei. The sequence goes on from CM061141.1 coordinate 283,923,850, forward strand.
CCCATCTAGGCTTAGATCCAGATCCAACAAGTGGTATCAGAGTAGGTTAGAGGATCTAGGCTAAATAACCATGAATATTTCTGATTCAGCCTTTGTGAAGGTCAGTGCATTGCCCAACCCCCTAAGTTAAATGGAGTAGACTTTGCCTATTGGAAAGCTAGAAAGTAAATCTATTTAGTGTTTGTTGATAATGATGTGTGGAACATTGTTGATAAATGATATAACCCCCCCCCCCCCCCCCCCCCCCCACTATTAAAATTGAAGACACTGAAATTTTAAAACCTGAAGAAAAATGGAATGATGTTGAGAGGAAACGTTATTCATTGAATGATAGAGCTATGAATGCAATTATCTGCTCTTTAGATAAAGCTGAGTTTAATCGTATCTCTCAATGTCTATCTGTGCAGGAAATTTGGCACACGTTGGAGGTGAGCATGAGGGAACATCACAGGTAAAGGAGTCCAGACTTTCCTTACTGAGCACAGAATATGAAAGCTTCCGAATTTGTCCTACCGAGTCCATCAAAGAGATGTTTGCAAGGTTCACAGACATCGTCTATAATTCCAATGCACTTGGAAACTGGGACAAGTAAGAAAGATCTTGAGGGCCCTGCCAAGCTCGTTCCGTCCTAAAGTCAGAGATATCCAGGAAGCTAAGGATCTCGCAAAGCTGAGCTTGGTGGAACTGATAGGGAACTTGATGTCCCACGAGCTTGAAATAAAGAGCATCGAATCGAGAGAGAAACCAGAGGCCAAGGCTCCCAAACCACTAGCTCTTCAAGCTAAGGAAGATGAAGATGATGAACTCGATGAGGAGCAGGCACTGATGGTCAGAGGTATCAGAAGATACATCAAGACCAAGCAGGGAAGAGCTGAAATGGCACGAAGGTTTAATCGTTCTAATAAATTTAATCCTGCTAACAATTCTTATGAGTAGAATACTACTGATAAAATTCATTGTTTTAAATACAGGAAGCGGCGAAACTTAATGAGGAATTGCCCACAAGAGAAGAACAACACTGCGGAGAAGAAAGAAAAATCTTTGGTGGTAACGTGGGACGAGGATAGCGAGGATGAGACTCAGGCGGAGACTGCCCACTCCTCCCTCTACTTGATAGGAGAGCTTGATGAGGCAAAATTTTCCACTAAAGCTGAACTTCTAAATATTTGTAAAGAAATGAAAGATGAAATTGATGATTTAGAATCTACTGCAGATTACTTTAGAAATGCTAATTATGAACTGCAACAAGAAAATTGTGACATGTCAAAAGAAGTTGATAAACTGAAAGATAAAATTGTTGCATATAAATCTACTATTGATTTACTGAAAAAGGAAAAATCTAGCATGCATGAAAAAGTTGAATGCCTTAAATGTCCTACTTTATTAAAAGAAAATAACATGCATAAAGAAAAAGTTACTAAGTTAGAAACTGAAAATAGAGCACTTAATGAAAAGATGTGCATGCTAAAGAATGAAACCAAAGAGCTTAAAGGAAAAATGATTGAGTTTGAAAAGAAAGCTGAAAATGTGAAAAAGAATGAAGAGGATAATAAGAAGGCTTTCATTAGTAAATGCACTTTGCTTGTGAATGAAAATCTTTACCTGAAATCCAAAGTCACAGATCTAGAATTGTCTATAAAGAAATTCAATATTGGGAAACAATCTTTGGATATAATTCTTGGAAACCAAATATATGGCAATAATAGGCGAAGACTTGGATATGAGTTAAAATATGTTGAAAATCCACATGTAAGAGAGTTCACAATGAGTCAACCAAAGTTAGAAATATTCATGCAAAGTGCTTTACATGTGGTTGTGTTGGTCATACTTATCATTATTGCATATATAGGAACAAAAACATAAAGTTTAAACAAATATGGGTTCCTACGAGTTTGATGACTAACATGAGTAGACCTTGTTAGATTCCAAGGTCACACATAACATCATTCATGTAGGTAATATGGAGGGGCGAGGAACTATATATTGGACGTCGCATTTCATCAAAGTTCTTTAGCCAAACGACAACGCGAAGGTATGGTTTCTTGCTTGAGCGTAATGAATACCTTCATATGTTTTTTGTGCTCTTCATTTTTAGCTTGTGTGTGATTCATTTTTGGTGTGTTTATTTTTTTTGTGTTTGATTTGTGTGTGTGTGCGTGCGTGTGTGCACGAGTATTTGCTTGATAGGAGGATTTAGTTCATTATAAACATAAAAATGAAAAATAAAAAAAGCAAAAACACAATGGTGTTAATGTGTATCTTTCTTTTGAATCATTAAAATTGGTATTAATGAATGATATTCATATCCATGTAGAAATTGATGTATTATTGTTATGGCTACACGTGCATGTTTGACTATCTAAATAATTATGATATGTTCAATGATTTGAATAATTTGATTTCTACACCTACACTTTCACTTCCACGAGTATTAAATGGTGTTGTACATTTGGAGACATCTTTCTTTAAATATTGGAAAGTGAATATTGGAGCTAAATTAACTGAAATTCTACAGGATATGACGAGTCTTGCCTTGGATAAAAAATAGAGCTCAAAAGAATTGAAGTTGAACAAAAAAATATAATAACGAAAAAAGGAAAGAAGAGAGCTCCATATGAAAAATGGATACGATCCATGGCAACGATACTACCCACAAGTATCCAACATAAGCTTTAAGAGTAAATAGCGTTGGTGTTAGACTCGTCAAGCAATGCCACCCCACATCTAAGAGTCCTCATAGGCAATGTTTTGGGTGTGGTATTTTGAACACATTTTTAATGAGATGGGAAAAATCAATCCTAAATGATAGTATGTTACAAGGAAAAGTGGATTGGTTTTGGTTGAATTTCTTGAAAGTTCTCCTTATGTTCTTCAATGTTTAATCATCACACTTACACGATGGTGTAGAATTCTTTGTTACGATTTTCATTGAACATTGATTGCTTATTCCAAGGATGACTACATGCAAGTGTTTGTTATAATTTATAATGCACTCTTTTTGCATGTGATATGACATTGACTTCGTGAGTACACTTTTAATGATAACAAAAGGGGGAGAATATTTTTTGGGGAAGAAATATTTGGTGTTCATGTTCTTAATGCTTAATGAATACTATGCTTAATGAGTAATGGGCTTAATGAATATGTGTTCAAGGGGGAGCATGAAAATAAGGGGAGCATGCATATATGTTGAACCTCATTGTATTTGTATTAATTCCTCCATCATCACACTTCACACACACACATGTCACTATGACATTATTTGGATGTTTATTGCTCAAATCTTATATATGGTTTGTCATCATCAAAAGGGGGAGATTATTGGATACAACGATCGATGACTTCGTGTTTGATGGTAACAAACGAGTGTAAACGTTTTGATGTGCGTGCTAAGTGTTTCAGGAGTGGCGATCTCATAAATACTCAAAGGGGGACTTAGTCAAAGTGATGGAGAAATTTCCAATTCATATGAAAAGAGGACTTGGTCAAAGATAGAGAGATAAGGATGGAATCCAATTGTGATCAAGTCAAATCTATTTGTGTTTGATTCAAATCAATTGGAGATTAAATCAAATCCCATTGCAATTCAATTTGGAATTAGAAATCCTATTACACATCCAATTAAAGTTCAATTCAAACTTCAAATTCCTATTCTAATGGGATGTGATTTGAGCCTATAGGATTTCCCCACATCATCTATATAATCCCCTCTCCAAAGGATATCAAAAAATGTGGTGATACAAAGAAATAGGAGGAAACCCTAGTGCGAATAAGGTTGGCCAAATAAACCCTAGCCTCTCTTCCATAGCCACAAGCATTACCCCCTTCCTCACAAGCCGCAAGCAAGCAACTCTTTCAATACAAGCCGCAAGCTTCAAAGCCAAGAACCTCATCTCCTATTCATCTCCAAGGCTAAAGAAACTTCCCATCATCATCTTCCTACTTTAGAGATCAATCACCATGTTGCTATGAAGGAGGAATTACAATAAGTTTCGTTCTACATCGCTTTACAACTCACACAACCAAGCTTGCTGACTGCCGCACTTGCTTGTTACCGACCGAGAGCCGCCCCTTGCCAAAAGCCTTGCTGACTGCTGCCTGCTCCTGCAATCTTGATTCGTTGACCGACCGCTGCAGCCCGCATCTGAGTTCCTTGCTGACCAACCGCTTGCATGTGCCACATGGGCTACCGATCGAGGGATTCCCGCACTGCTTGCATTGACGACCGACCCAGCTTGCAGCTGCATCAACTTCTTGCTGAACGAGCCGAGGAGCTGCACCATTAGCCTTGCCAACCCATATTGCATCCTGCAACAAGGCTGTGCTGACCGATTCTAGAAGCATGCACCAATAGCTTGCTGACCGACCAAGTTGCTACACCAAGATCTTTGCCTGCCGAGTCTGCCTACATGCTACAGTCCGTGGTGACCAACAGATCTCCAATGCCAATCCCTTGCTGACCGTTGCATGCAGGCCGCATCAACTTCGTTGTCGACCTACCCAACTCCCGTATCAAGAGGTTGCCGACCTAGGGGCAACAGCCACCCCAAGCTTCATTGACGATCGACTGCTGAAGCTGTGCCATCTACATTGCCGACCTAGTGTTGAGCCGCAACAAGCATCTTCCTGACCCAGTCTGCAGCCGACATCTTTGGTGTGCTGACCGACCAATCCTAATGCCATCCAAACTTGCAGACTGAGTCCTAGTGCCTCAACAACATTGCTAGTCGAAGACATCCAATCTTCCTACTGATTTGCTGGCCGTGACTGAGATTGAAGACTACACATTGTCAGTTTAGATCTGACCAAGCACTGATTGACAGATACTACAACACCGACACAAACTAAGATTTCTAAACTCATTATCTTGATATGTTTGTGCACATGGTGTGTAGATCTTTGTAGTTTACTTAAACTATACTTTGGGATTTTTACGGTCTTGACAAGTTGGTGCTAGTCAAGAGAGAGCGCTTACTAGATTATTATTGTTTGGCACTTTGGTAAGTGCGGTACGAAAGTTGGTGAGCATAGAGTGGGTGCTCGTAGCTCTTTATAGTTGTACCCTTGACACTATTGAATCTAGTATTTACTTTGGGGCTGGAGTAGGTCATTAGGACGGCCGAACCAGGGTAAATCTCTTGTGCACTCTGTGATTGCTTTTATTTACTATGTGTCTGATTATCTGTGCTAAATATTGCCTGTGATATCTCGAGAATTTTTATTAACATATTCAGCCCCTACTCTAGGCTTAGATCCAGATCCAACAAGAGTCTTGCATTCAACAACTTACGTTGAAATGCGAAGAGGAATCCCAAAAGCTCAAAAGCTTTGTTCATTCTAAGGATTCACTCCATGATTTGTTGGAAAAACAACATCTGATAAATCATAGAGGAGGATTGGGTTATATTCAAAATGTGGTACCCAAACCCACCTCTAATTCTTCTTTTGGTGCAAATTCAAGAAATATTGCTAAAGCACCTAAGAAGAATCACCATGCTTTCTTGTATAACAATAACACAAACAAGAAGCATGTAAATCACAAGGTGATGAGGAAAAATGAAAATTTATCTTTTTTTGCTAAGAAGCAAAATCTTCATTCTATGCATACCAAGAAATTTATTTCCACACCTAAGCATGACATATCCACCCCTCTTGCAAAGGCAAAACCATTGCCTAGGAAATCCTTGAGTCTTTGGATTCCCACTAAGGTTAGTGTGCAAGAGAGGAATAGTTACATCAACCCATTAGTTATGGATGTGATTACCTCATGTGATTAAATTAAGAAATAAATCTCCTCTTGGGTTTGGCTCCCTAATGTTTAGTTCTCTCATACATATGCATATTGCATGTGTATTTTGCTTTAAGGTTTATTCTTCAGAATACACATTGATTGTGTGTGATGTTTCATGATTTTAAAAATATTTTCAAATTGTTTTTCATGAAAATGGGACTTAGGGGATTTCATTGTCATACATGCATCTTTTGACCCATTTGTATGACAATGGGGGAGTTAATATGTTAAGTATGTTTAAAAGTATTTTAAAAAATAGTTTAACTCTCATTTTGGTTTATTTTTGAGATATTTTTTTACAATTGGTTATTAAGGTCTCAAACTCAACTCATTGATGTTGCCAACATGTTTCATGTTATATTTGGTTTTGGCAATGTCAGTTTGTATCAATGATGCTTGATTTTTCCTATATATATGCATTTATACAATTTAGGCCCATGGCTCCATGTATTATTAGGAAAAGAATTCCTTTCTTTTACAATTGGTATTAGATCCATAGAAGTCAAACAATTTGAACATTTCTATGATCAAGGGGAGCATGAGATAATGATCGATACCCATTTTAAATTTACAATTAAGTATCATACATCTCTTTATCTCTTGGTTATTTGTCACATTTTTAAAAGGGAGTCAATGACGAGAGTTAATTCTTATATGTTTGATGTCCACCTTTTTGACAATGGCAAGAGGGAGAGGGATATAGATTATGTAAATCATACATATGCATTTATGGGGAGAGGGATACTCATACATGTGGAGAATGTTATTGATTTATTACATTTGGTTTATGTAATCCATGCCTATTCTATCGCACTATTGATCATACTTAGATTATTTACATAATCTTAGTTTATTTACAATTGGTTATCTGTGTTCAATTGGTGCATATAAGTAGGAGGGGTTCATTAGAATTTTTGCTTTATTTCATTATGTTTTACATAATGTGTGTCATCATCAAAAAGGGGGAGATTGTTAGGTATTGGTGTTTTAGACCAATATTGTTTTGACGATGATCACAACATTATGTTTTTGCTAATGACTCTCATGTTTTAGTCTCATGTTTTATTAAATGAAGAATATCATTTTTGAAGACTAATAGCTTGGTGCAAAGATAGACATCAAGGGGAGCATTGCCAAAGCTTGGATCTTGATAAAGAAAAGCTCTTCAAGAGGTGCCAAAGCTTGGAAGATGTTGGGGAGCATCAAGGCATCAAGAGCTTGAAGCTTTAGAATCTAGGAGATGCAAAATATAATCAATGTAATTTCTATTACTTGCATTTCTATTTTTGAGTCTTTGATTTTGTAATGCCTTGATAGATGGTCTACTCATTCATGCATAAGCATTAACCATCTTAGTGAGCCTTAGGATTATCATAGAATCAGGTTCCTCTTTCCAAGAACTCCAATTGGAGTTTATGGCTTTCCAACAGCCGACTGCTGAAGGCAGGACATGCGACTGGTGATCACCAAGCGCTTGGCCCGCCTTCTACAGGTGACTGTTGTGCACAGTTCAAGTCAAATATTTCTTGAATCTTTCTTGAGCTTTTGGTGCAGGCCACTAACGTTCAGTATACAGGCATGTGTCTACAATTAGGCGCCTGGACATTATTCTGCAGTCGTCTGTGAGCCAAAGTGCGTACTGTCATTTCTGGGCATCACTCCATCTTGTGGGTCAGTCGACTGATGTAGAGTTTACAGTCGCCTGTCATTCTTCAAGTGCCTGGACTTTGCTCTTCAGTCGTCTGAATGCACAATTGCGAAAGTTGCATTTTCTCAGCTCTATTCCATCCCATGTGACAGTCACCTGACGAAGTCTTTACAGGCCTTTCACATTCTACTGGCACATGTGTAGTCTTCTACAGTCACATGTCCTGGCTCAGATTATAGCTGTTGGGGAAAATCTAGCCGTTGATCAGTCGCCTGATATTCCTTCATTAGTCACCTGTCGATGCCGTAAAATCTCAGAATCTAGCCGTTTCAGAATTCTTCATTTGGCTTCTAGCTTAGGTTTTATGGGGTTTTGGGGCTTCTTATAAATAGGAATGGGCTTAGTTCATTTAGAGGTTCTTGGATCATCTTGGAACTATGGAAGATCATTAAGGATCATTAAGCCATACTCCTAATCTCTCATTTCCCTCTTAGAGCTCAAATCCTCTTCATGCATTAAAGCAAGCTCAAGGGAAATCATTCAAGTGCATCAAAGCTCATCTCATTACTTGGAGACCCTCTTCCATGTCTTCTTCTTCATATTGAGTAAGTTCATTTCAAGGCATATGTAAGAGTATTTATTTCATCTTTGTGCAGTGAAACCCTAACTTTCTTTGTGAGAGTTAGTTCCACTCTTTATGAGAGGTTAACCCTTGTGTAGGGTTGGTTGTGCACTCTCTTTGTGTGAGTTTGGTTCTCTCTTTATGAGGATCTCTTTGTGAGAGTTCAAATCCCTTAGGGTATCTATGTCTGAGATTGTATTCACTATCTTGTGAAGGATTATAGTCAATATTTGGTGTGGCTGGACGTACCCAAGTTGGAGAACCATGGTAAAATCTGCGTGTTAGCATTTGCTTGATTGTGTTGTTTAAATTCCTTTTACACTTATAATTCCGCATTTGCAAATTTAATTTTTAATTACACGATTATTGTCATTACTCTAGAGTGTTTGTTGTTAGTATTGCAAGGCATAGATAGTCTTTACAAAGAGACCATTCCAACCACAATGTCCAGTGTGCAACCACTATGGTAGGCGTGAACATATAAAAGCAGAGTGTCGATGGTATCTGAATCTCTGCTTAATCTGCGGGTTGAAGGATCACCATATGAAGGAATGCCCTGATGTAAGAACATAAACTGCTATCACTACCCCAGCTGCTTCCCCCGCTGGGAACGCTTCACAACAACCATCACTTCTCCCGCAACAGAAGGTACTTGACGTCCCATAGATGTGTGAGCATGCAATGTGTGCAATAGGATTGGGGGCCCGAGATTTTAATATTTATAACCGTAAGCGCACAGTGTTGTAGTGTGTCTTGGGGGGTCGAACAAAGGGAGGCGTGGATGTGATTGTGTCAAAAGGGACCAAATTCACCCTATGGGTGAGCTAGCCCCAATCGATAGATGGGTTGTCACGGAAAATGAATAGAAGGATAAACAATATAAAAGGAAACCTAGGACTTCAGTTTCCACCCTATCATGTGTTCTCGCTACTGCGACCAGCGGATAGGACAACGATCGAAATTAGGGCTTAATGGTGGGACGTTGCCTCTAAGAGTGATACCAGCGTCCCATGGGCCCGATATTCCGGTCGGTGCCCAGGATGACACTGAAGGATTTTCTAGGACCCTTAGGGCACAAAAACTCTATTCCCGTCCTAAGTCGGACGGAACATAGACATAAAAAGAATTTGCAGCGGAAGAATAAGCTAATCTAATTAACATACAGTTAAACAATTTTAACTTAGCCCTAAGGTACAAGGCCCTTAGCCAAGATCTATGCCAACTTAGGATGGATCTGGCCATCCCAAGAAGGATCTAACCTACTGCGATTAAATTAAACTAATGCTAATAAAATACATACCCAGAAGCTCAACCCTGGGGCAGGCGAGATGTTTCGCACCGTCTTCCGAGCCGCTCCCCGTCTCACGCCAAGCCGCTGACGTGCGTTTATATTTCATATATTTGCACGCGTTTTCCTCCGTGTTTCTCCGTATTTTCCATCGTCTTTTATTTGTTTTCTTGTATTTTCTTGTTTTCTTTCACTTTTTCGTGTTTTTGGTATTTTACAGGAATTTCTAGCATTTTGGACATAAAAACGACGATATCACAAGTCCCCGGTGCAACGGGAGGAGTCACGCGTGACCCAGGGGGTCAAACGACGATGATTGCATCATTCAGCCCCTCACCCGATCGGTTGAACAAAGTCAACTGATCGGGTGATGCACGCGTGCACCACCCAGTCTCAGCTAGAGCTCAAGCGGATGTCACCCGACTGGTTCTCAGGCCGGTTCATTGCGGCCGTTTCTCTGTCTTTTCGAGCCAAATGCCAACCGATCGGGTGACTCTCACCCGATCGGTTCATCTGTAGCTGATTCTGAGAAGCCAAGACACGGGCATCCAACCGACCTCTTCACCCGATGGTGCCATGATCCAACCGGTCACCCCAAGAACTCAACCGATCGGTTCATCTGACCGGGTGAAGCTCCGCCGTTTTCTGTTTATTATTTGTAACAGATCACCCGATCGGTTGACTTGTCAACCGATCGGGTGGCGTTTTTCCTGTGGTTTTGGACCCGATCCGTTAGGGCTCAGAATGGGGGCTATAAATACCCAATGCTGGCCGACTTTTAGGGCATCTTCTTCTTGGTTCTTCCTCAGTTTTTCTAGGGCTTTTTCCCCCCTTCTCTTGTTAGTCTTAGGTTAGTTTAGATTAGGTCTTTTGTTCAATAAGTATTGTATTGGATTGACGATTCAACTCAAGATAAGTATTTTCCTTTCTTTTTCTCCATTGTTTGTATTGTGTCTATTTTGCTCTATGGTGAATGTTTGTATGTTATTTGTTTTGCTTGTTTTTATGTTTCTCACCATGGAGTAGTGTTGATGAACCCTAATACGGGTTAGGGTAGGATTGATGCTTGGTTGTTTCATTTGACTTGATTGCATGGCATGTGTTCGATGAAATGCGTCAAAAGGGATTTCTAGCAATCTGGGTCCAATTCGTATGGCAACACACTAGATGTGTTGGGGATTGGGGTCCGTTGCTTGTCCTGTCAAGATCCGCTTCGATGTATTGCTAGAAATCACATTTGACCTATTTAGTCATTAGGGTTACGCGGGGGTGTTTCATTGTCATTGGCGGGAGAAAGACCGCCTCTGACCGTCGGGCCAAGGGGGAATAAACTTGGCGGTTGACTCCCTAGCCATAGCTCACGCCCCGAGTGTTGACATCGAGTCCTTGCGCGCGGGAGCGGCTTGGACGAAGTGTTGGGAGATATCATTGTGGCCTTAATGCTCCCGGTTGTGGAAGGTGTTAATGGACATGGGAATGCCCACCGTCCGGAACTGGGTAGGCCTAGCGTGCTTGGCACCGACCGGAATATCGAGCCATGGACGCTAGGTACCACCTTTTGGGGCAATGTATCACCCTGGGTCAAGTCAAATGCCAAGTGTCATGAGTGCTCTAGCCCATATTAGCTGGGATTCATTTCGTGTCTTTTTATTTCTTCTCTATATTTCTACACTTCACCCATATCATCCGCGTAGCTAGCACACGACCTAGGCGAGGCTAGTAGCCACTCAAGCCATCCACCTCCCTGAGTTCGATAAACCCACACCCTACACTAACCGTGCACTTGCGGTAAATCGACACCGCGCCCAATACCGTAAACGGGGCACCGGTCAAGTTTTTGGCGCCGTTACCGGGGAGGCGTTCGGTTTGATATTAGCTTAGCTTGGGTTCATTAAACTACGCATAAAAACACAAAAAAAATTTCTTTTTCTTTTTTTTTAAAAAAAATAGATTCAATAACCAAGAAATTTTTCCCCCACTATTATATTATCTTTTTGTTATTCTCTTGTACTATTGACGCTCCTCTCTAGTTTTCTTATTTTTGTTGTCCAGGTATCTTTGATATTGCCATGTGGAGATCAGATTTCGATGCTCAGATGGGAGGCTACGATCCCTATTCATTTGTGGTTTGTGAGACTTGTGGGATGGCGGGGCACGTGTATTATGATTGCCCATTTACGCTTGAGAGCCTCCCCCCACCCCAAGGCCAAACATTTTCTCACAACCTTAGCCCAAACATCTCCCATCCATTTCCTCAACCTTATACCCCTCCTCAAACACAAGAAGAATCAAGCCTCGTGTCTCTCCTTGAAAGTGCCATGTTTTACCAAGGACAAATATTACAAAACTTGATGGTACCAATCACCGAGCCGACACCGAGGAGAGGGGATGAAGGAGAGGATATCCCCACTTTCATGGTTGAGACCACCATCTCATCGGCCACCATAGACACATCTCATGCCGATGCCCCAATTTTCCCACACTACCACTTGGATGACGAAGCATTTTTTGATGATGATAGTGAGGATGGGGAGATTTCTCTAGGATCTGTGGGAGAGACTTTTCATCTTTATTTGGATACCCCATATGAGTCCTATGAGAGCACCGAGGAGACCACAGAGCTTATGCATACCGGCGAGGAGGATGTGCGTGAGGACGATGACACCACGACCACATACGAGTGGTCCGCTCCACATTCACCTCTACAGCCATCTCTGTCACAGCTTCCTCCTTGGTCGGTGGTCAACCATGAGGATGTCATTCAAGACATCGGGCAGATGGTGGAGCATGAGCATATCGTCAAGGAGGATGTGCATGAGGGCTTGGATACGATGGTCCACTCCATGGAGCCCGAGCCACATCTACCTCACCGTCACGCTCCACTTCTTCTGCGGCTGAGCATCTACTTGAGCATATTGCCCCTATTCAGGGAGATTTTCATACTCACTCTCACTCCACATTTGAGTCTCGCTTTTCACGTCCTATTTCTTTAGACTCATATATTTTTGACGCGCCATATCTCACGCAGGACACAAGATCTACTTCCCTTGAGGTATGCTGCGGTGCGTCACTACCTGGAGAGCCACTTCGCATGGAGAGCGAGGATTTGGTCATCACTAGTACAGAGGATAGCGACCCATTCTCAGGGAGTATTCGTCACCCTTTTATTATTTTTCCATCTCTTGTTGACGATTATCTCTGGGATACATTTATTTTGGGAAATAATTTCTTGCCATGGACTAATGTACCTCGTCCTTTGCAGGTCACAGGTGGACACCTATGAGGGATGCTTGGAGGTGCATTGCTTGGGTCCATTGGCACACGTGGCACAGCGCTTCTGGCGGAGCCACAGAAGGAGCAGTTAGAGCAGCTACCTGCCCCACTTCAGATCTTGGATCCGCCTATGCTCAGGTGTATCCTAATCCAGTAGTGTAAAAATTTACCGCTTTCTAGTTTAGATTTGAATAATCTCGTCTCCTCTCATTAGCGAGGGGAGCGTATCTAGGATTTGCTTTTGCATCATAATAACCCATCATGTCGTGCCCTTCTATCATTTCACCCCCATCCTCTTCCGAGGAGAACGAGCACTGTCTCTCCTGCATTCTGATTTCTTTCTTTTCCGATTTTCCCCTAGCATATCTCTACATCCCCATTGGTCATATCATTTTGCTAGCATTGTCATGTTCAGCTTGGGGGAAATCGACTTTTGTGTGCATGTTTTCGTGTGTCGTTGACGTGTGTTTGTGTCTTTTAGTCCTTCGTTGCGTTTTATATCTTTTATTTTGTATGTTTCTTTCTCTTTATTTTCCAGTTTCGTGCGTGTGTTTTTCGTGTTTTTCGTTTTTTGTGTCCGTGCACCCCCCATTTTCATTGTCCTCCCGTATTCACTACTATTGCATTGTAGTTTCAGCTTGGGGGAGTCACACTTCGTGCGTCATTTGTCTCCTTTTCTTCGTTATTTGAGTCGTTTTTCTCTGTGTTTTTCTTTTTCTTTTTCTTTTCTTCTTTTTATCTCTTTCTCCTAGAGATGAACCCTATGATGAATTGCCACGAAAATCACACGCACACCTTGCACGGCTTCGATAATCACATTCACTAACCCTAGGATATCGAGTCCTCTTGCATTTCATGCATCGCGGGTCCACTTAGCTTTTTGTGAGTCGTGCGTCGTGCCTAGCTGTTTGGTGTGCTTCTACTTTATGATTTTACTTTATATACCTGTCCAGGAATGACCCCCTAGATTATCATGCTTCGATTTGAATATGCGGTATTTATTTCCCCTGTCTGCTTCTGCATGCTATATATATATATATATCGTGTACTTCATTTCTCATGTGTCGTGATTCCACAATTAAGGACTAGGATAACCCATTTAGCCCATGCTCTATTTAGCGAGAATAGTTTCCTTTGCCCAAGTGTTTAGATTCCGACTTCTTTTTTGTTTTACTTGGTGCAAATCCCCTCGTCGTGTACCGTTCTCCCACTTGGGAGAGTACATATGTGTATAGCCAAAAACCCAAAAATCCAAAAAAAGAGAAAAGAAAAGAAAAACCCAAAAAGAAAAGAAAAGAAAAATTTTGTATAGCCCAAAATCCAAAAAAAATACAAATACCCAAAACCCAAAAATTTCAAGTGTGAATATTTTTCCTATCTACCGAGAATAAAGGGAAGGCGAGAATTTGCACCGAGTGTTCTACTCCACATCATCTCAACCCCCATCGTTTTCTAAAACACTTGGCGTGGGAACTTTTTAGCTAGTATCTCGGCTATAGTGGTGTGATTTCCTTAACCCTAGTTGTGGAGTCCCCGATGCATGATACGCTTCTATTCTTGTACTCTTCTCATGCATGCTTGAGCTAATATTCACCGCAATTTCAAATTCGAATCGGTATTTGGGTCGTTTCCTGGATTTGTGTATATCGAGCTTTATTGCACAATGTAGATAGTGACACCGTCTGCTAACACACGACCACACTCACTCGCGCTTCACCGCGTGGGCCCACGGCATTTGTCTGGACTCGTATTCCTTAGTTTAGTGATGTGATTTGGTGTTTGCTTACTTGGTGTGTCGTTTTTGACTTTGTTGGCCCTGACGGGCGATCTAGGATATAGAGTTTTCTTTTTCTCTCTTTCTCTCTATTTTCTCCCTCCGAGCTCCTACTATCACTCGTCTTCCTCGAGGACGAGGAAGAGTTCAGCTTGGGGGATTTTGACGTGCGTTTATATTTCATATATTTGCGCGTGTTTTCTTCCGTGTTTCTCCGTATTTTCCGCCGTCTTTTATTTGTTTTCTTGTATTTTCTTGTTTTCTTTCACTTTTTCGTGTTTTTGGTATTTTGCAGGAATTTCTAGCATTTTGGACATAAAAACGACGATATCACAAGTCCCCGGCGCAACGGGAGGAGTCACGCGTGACCCAGGGGGTCAAACGACGATGATTGCATCATTCAGCCCCTCACCCGATCGGTTGAACAAAGTCAACCGATCGGGTGATGCACGCGTGCACCACCCGGTCTCAGCTAGAGCTCAAGCAGATGTCACCCGACCGGTTCTCAGGCCGGTTCATTGCGGCCGTTTCTCTGTCTTTTCGAGCCAAATGCCAACCGATCGGGTGACTCTCACCCGATCGGTTCATCTGTAGCTGATTCTGAGGAGCCAAGACACGGGCATCCAACCGACCTCTTCACCCGATGGTGCCATGATCCAACCGGTCACCCCAAGAACTCAACCGATCGGTTCATCTGACCGGGTGAAGCTCCGCCGTTTTCTGTTTATTATTTGTAACAGATCACTCGATCGGTTGACTTGTCAACCGATCGGGTGGTATTTTTCCTGTGGTTTTGGACCCGATCCGTTAGGGCTCGGAATGGGGGCTATAAATACCCAATGCTGACCGACTTTTAGGGCATCTTCTTCTTGGTTCTTCCTCAGTTTTTCTAGGGCTTTTGCCCCCCTTCTCTTGTTAGTCTTAGGTTAGTTTAGATTAGGTCTTTTGTTCAATAAGTATTGTATTGGATTGACGATTCAACTCAAGATAAGTATTTTCCTTTCTTTTTCTCCATTGTTTGTATTGTGTCTATTTTGCTCTATGGTGAATGTTTGTATGTTATTTGTTTTGCCTGTTTTTATATTTCTCACCATGGAGTAGTGTTGATGAACCCTAATACGGGTTAGGGTAGGATTGATGCTTGGTTATTTCATTTGACTTGGTTGCATGGCATGTGTTCGATGAAATGCGTCAATGGGGATTTCTTGCAATCTGGGTCCAATTCGTATGGCAACACACTAGATGTGTTGGGGATTGGGGTCCGGTGCTTGTCCTGTCAAGATCCGCTTCGATGTATTGCTAGAAATCACATTTGACCTATTTAGCCATTAGGGTTACGCGGGGGTGTTTCATTGTCATTGGCGGGAGAAAGGCCGCCTCTGACCGTCGGGCCAAGGGGGAATAAACTTGGCGGTTGACTCCCTAGCCATAGCTCACGCCCCGAGCGTTGACATCAAGTCCTCGCGCGTGGGAGCGGCTTGGATGAAGTGTTGGGAGATATCATTGTGGCCTTAATGCTCCCGGTTGCGGAAGGTGTTAATGGACATGGGAATGCCCACCGTCCGGAACCGGGTAGGCCTAGCGTGCTTGGCACCGACCGGAATATTGGGCCATGGACGCTAGGTACCACCTTTTGGGGCAATGTCTCACCCTGGGTCAAGTCAAATGCCAAGTGTCATGAGTGCTCTAGCCCATATTAGCTGGGATTCATTTCGTGTCTTTTTATTTCTTCTCTATATTTCTACACTTCACCCATATCATCCGCGTAGCTAGCACACGACCTAGACGAGGCTAGTAGCCACTCAAGCCATCCACCTCCCTGAGTTCGATAAACCCGCACCCTACACTAACCGTGCACTTGCGGTAAAACGACACCGCGCCCAATACCGTAAACGGGGCGCCGGTCAGCCGCTCCTTGAACCGCTCCTCGAACTGCTCCTCGAATTGCTCCGCATCTCGACGCGATCAATCTCGTGTCGTCGAGCCTACCACACACCGAAGAAAGTTTCACGCGAGTGAAAACTTCGCCAAGATTTCGGATCTGAATCCAAACTCCTTTGCGGCTTTACTAGAGCCCTCAGGAGTAAGGCAGAAATATAGGGAGATAGAAGAAATATTAATTTAAGCCTAGATCCGAGCGTGCTCCAACATTTACGAGAGTCGCTCAGATCTAGATCTTGGGACTAGTTTGGAGGAAGGGGGAAGCCCCTATTTACAGAGGCGGCAGCCTCTCCCCTTTTCCGCACAACCGATGCGTGACTATTAATTTTAGAGTTAATTAAATCAAGTTAGTTTTTCCTTCACAAAGTGCAAAATTCCGTGAATTTTAACTCACTCACCGTTGAGCTTCATGATTGATACAACCTATCAATTCGAAGGGTGTTCAACGGTGAACGCATAGGAAAAACCGTTCGTCAATCAGAGTTCGTTTGACCCTCCAATTGATTGTCAAAAGATCAGCCCAAGGCTAGTTTTTCGCAAAAACTGAGCCGTCAAAAACTGCCCAACCTAGGTTTCAGAAAACCTATTCTGCGGGGCCCACCAGGCCAGCTGGGCGAGCCCAGACTAGGTCAGAACCTGGTCTGGGCGCACCCAGACTGGCGCGCCCAAACTGGGCACCTGGCCCAGGCCAGGCCAGGCACCCAGGGCGCCTGGGTGCCTAGGCAGGCCCTCCTGGGCCCAGGCCCAGGTGTCCAGCGCTTGGGCCTGCGCCCAGGCGCCCGGGCGCCTGGGCCCGGGCAGAGCCCGGGCGCCCAGGCCCCCGGGCCTGGGCCTGGGCCGGGCGCCCAGGCCTATGCGGGGCGGGTGCCCTGGGCTGCATGGGTCTGGCCAGACATCCAGGCAAGACCTAGTCTGGCCTGGGTCAGCCTGGTCTGATCCAATCTGATCCAATGGGCCGGTTTGTTCATAAGTTGGGCATTTGGTGTCCGATTTGGACACCGTTCGAACCTGGGCATAGACCAGGACATTCACGTCTTACCCACGAGCTTTTCCTTGCGTTTATATCATTAAATATTGCTTAAACTATTTACAACATATTTCTTCTCTTTTGCATCAAATGCAAAATAGTCCCTATCTAGACTTAAATTATCATATTGCATCAAATGCAATTATTCCATCCCTTGCATCAAAAATGCAAAATATTCTCCATAACTAATTTCTACCTATTACTAGACGAAGGTCGCACTCTTTGTGTGACCCTACGGCCTGACCCTACTACAGGTTGGGCTCGAAGCCCTATACGGCAAAGACCACGAGCAGTGGCTGCCGTCCCTGTTTCAGAATCATCATAATGTGGTTAGCTCATCAACATAAGAATTGTCGGGACCACCCTGACCGTGTCTGTGATGAGTTCTGTAGTTATAGTCTCTTCGTCTAAACTATGTCGTGTAGATCAAGTCTAGGGTACGGTTAAACTGTCAACCCCATTAACTTGACTCCGGTTAGTTTCTATCGATCTTTAGTCAACTAATGTTGGATTTCTTCCAACATACTCTGTGCAGAGTTATTACTAAAGACCGAACTAACTCTACGACACTAACTCCCATTGACCGGGATAGACGAATCCTCTCTTGGCCATTACTCTCCTCGTACGCTTCAAGTGACACCCAATCAAAGACCTTTCAACAGGCCTTGCCTCGAAGTTAGGTCAGTGATCTAAGTGGCACCGTTCACGCACAGGTTCGTAAAATGACCTCAAGTCAAAAGACCAACTTGCCTATCATCACTAAGAGTTATCATTGACAGATTGGTCAATGTAACCATATGATAACTCTTGTGGATCGTTCAGTGAACTCATTCTCTAATGAGCACCTGTGTCTCGTCTCCGACTTCGCCAAGTTAAACGATCATGAGATCATCGCCACCGCTAAACGGTGAAGGCTAAGACACAATGGTCTATCCGATGTTTCGATATCCTTGTCTGGAAGCATGTACGACCACGAACCCTTTTAGACTTATGCTACAGACGGTCAAACATTTCTCCATGATCGAGATACTCATCTCGATACATGTTTGACCTTGCATAAAGTCTCAGGACTTTACCTAAGTTAATATCTAATGTTAACTACATTACAATATAACTTAGATAAATTGTTACCAAACAGCTTACTGTTATTTCGAACTAGATGTTTGTGCTATTCACACAGAGATAAATAGCCTCGTGGGCATCATATCTCAACATCTCCCACTTGCACTCAGGCCTATTTATCCCGGTATCTTATACCGTTTTTACACATAAGTTTTCCCGACTTCATCTGATAGAGCTTTCGTGAGTGGATCTGCTAAAACCGTCTACACTATAGACTTAAGGGGTTTCTATGTTCATGTTAGACCAACCATTTGAATCTCATTCAAATAATTCACTTGGTCTTTCAGAATCCATAATATTTTTATTTACTTGGATCTTATCCAGTTCATCATACCTTACGATAATAATTTTAAATTTGTTACTGGTCATTTCAAATGGCTCATTTCTATTTCTGATAAAGTGTCAAACCTTTTGATAACTTTATCAAAATAAATGTTCCATCCTTTTGATGTCTCGCATGTAATTTATACGCTCCCACTAACCTTGAAAACTATCTGGCTAATTCATATAAGTTGGTCCATCTAAATCATATTTAGAAAAACGAACTTATAAGTGAATGCTCCAATTTTCATGGTCAACATGAGCGTTTTACATCGAGTTTGGTCCGAGTAGATCTTTACACATCTGCTGGTGAGACGGTTTCAACATAATCCGTTTATAGGAATTAGTATGAAAAATTTTCTCGTCCACAATGATTGTACTTCACTATTTTCTTTCTGCACCAATCTTTCAACTTAAGGATTTACTTGCAGAAAGTGAGGAAACATTTTCCTTGGGCATGTAAACTAAATTCCCAAATTTATTTACCCACACGGACCTGTTCTGATTGCATCAAGTTATAAATCGGAGTTACTACTCCAAATTTTATCTTAGAAGTTGACTGAGTCATCATCAATTATGATGTCTAACTCGACTCTTCATCCCACGAAATTCGAGTAATTTTACAACTTCCTAATGATTGATTTAATGAATATCTTATTGATAATGTCCTCATAGAACATTATCGAAACCTAGGCATTACTATCTGGGACTTAACCCATAGGGAGGACTTAACTCAGAGTCACTTGCTATGGATCGCACCAAGTCTAACTTAGTGTGATTCATACCTTTAACACACGGATGTGTTAACAGACTTGTCCCGAGAGAAAATCATATTTTCCTTTAATTACGCAAGATTTAATATAGCTAAGTATTTGACCATTCGATCTAATCGAATCAGTTTAAATACTTTAGTCATTTCGTTCTTTATTTTATCAAACTTGTGTTTCATCAAGAACACGTGTCTTAATAAAATATAAGAACAACTTATTTTGGTTAATCTAGACTCGGGTACATCGGTATGTACGAGACTGAGTTCCACAACTCATTCTCCCACTGTCTTACAGATGGGTTTCAGCCATTATATCTAAGAGGGTAAGATTCACAAGTGTCCGTAGACTTCATAATATGAGAGGTCAGACCCCTCTTTATGTGACTTGTGAAGCTTAGTCTCTCGATACGGCCTAGTCTATTTTGCCATATAAGTTTGCTACTATCTTGTGTATTTATATATTAACATTTAATACATATATTATCGTTATACATATTAGTCATTGCTTCAGACGCAATGTGACAACATTCGTCAAAATGTGTTAACCTTTAGTATAACAATAATTATGAAATCGTGACATCAAAATATGTCACATTTTTATTTCCTCCTTCTTATGCCTTTACTAATGATAAATTAAACTATTTAACTCGATTGACTTTCCGGAATGCCTTCTTCCTTTTCTAAATCATATTTAGATATTAATTAACCCAACATAAATAAATAGCTATGCAAGCATCTCATGTATCCAAGCGCATGAGAGTTGCAATCTTGAGTGTAGCTCAAGAAGTTGATTGTCTCAAGATACGGTTGGGATACATAGTCTTGCACCGTTCATGCACTCGTATTCGACTCAAACGGTTTGATCGAATTCTCGAACTTTGCGGATCAAAATTGTTTATCCATACAACCTTTAATGTAACTCGACAAGTTGTAGAGAGAAACATACTTCAAATATCCTATATGTTCAAGCTGCCTCATATAGAGACGAGTGACATATAGCGTGAATTTATTTGTTGGACACAGAACTTAATGAAATCATATTTCTTAAGTCTGTTCTTTAGAAGGTCATTTTTAATGTCAATGAGAATATAGTTTTAATTCTATCAATTACTATTTAACATGATATTCAATTAATCAACCTTTTTTGACCAGTTAACTTATTAAAAATATTATATTTTGATTCCTTCGGTAAACATAGTCTTGCCCTAGTTTAGCATATGTTCAATATTAAATTTAGGTAGAATGGCTTTTATCTATCTATATCCTTCCACTATTTTTATGATCGTTTCAAAGCTTAATAACGAACGATTTAATCGAATTAAAATTCATGGGTAAGAGGTTCAATCACCTTGAGCCTAACAACCTTGAGTGTAGCTCAACAAGTTGCTTGACTCTGCGATCGGACGATGATTTTTCATCGATCATATCAGATATGACTCTCTTATCGGTTTATACCCCTAGCCATTTGTGATTATGAGTGTGCTCAACCAAATCACAATGTCTAGTCTAGTCGGACCCTTGTTTTCGTGTCTAGCCTGACTTGCTCCGGCGCTTGGTGTATTCACGACACGTCGGTTTGGGTCAGGTCTTAGACTACATCTAGCCAGACTACATCATTGACTTAACTTACGCCGGCGCTCGGTGTACGACACGACGGTTTGGGTCAGTCAAGATTTCATCTTATGTATTTAAGGAGTTGGTTTCTATAAGGTTGCCATGTCACAGCTTGAGTGTAGCTCAACAACTGTAACACGGGTCCTATAGTTGCCAGCCCCTAAAACAAGGAGGGCTACGGCTAATCATTAAAAAGATCATTAACGTATTTGACTTAGATATAGTCTAGGGTGTCATACAATCATGATTCGCGACATTGCGGTCCAGCGGAACACATCCAGAGAATTGACTAAGCCAGGATCACTATCCCAAAGGGTGATCCAGTAAACTTAGCCAAGCACATTGACTGGATCATGGTCCATTGAATGAAGCTTGTCATTTTTATCTGCGTGCCATAGACTAAAGGCTTTTATTAACAACTAATTAATCCTATCAACTAGTTGAATCCTTAAATTCAAAATTTTAGGATTTGTTTAATAACTTTTATTAAGTCCTTATCAACTATAAGGTTCACGTGATATCCTAATCGTTATTAGGATTTTAATAAATTTATTAACCAACGCTAAAAGCGAAGTCCTTTAATGCGAATTAATTATAACAATTAGAATTAAAAAATCATTAAAGGGACTACTCGAATCATGAATTAGGTCTTAAAGGGTTGTTAAAAGTTTTATTAAAATATATCATGTCATTAAAATTCAATTAATAAATTTTAATCAGTTCTTAATGGCTAACCTAAAGAGTTGTCTTGTGTTATCAAATAAGGGACAAGGTAACACAGCCATTAACATAAAGTTACACAAATTTATCGCATAAAATAAAAGTGTACAACTATTTAACAATTAAATAGACTAAAGTTTATCGCATAAACAATTTTAAACTTTTAAAATAGTTTTAAAATATCTCATAAATTTAAAACATCATTTTAAAAATTTCCATGCTTAAATTTTTATCACATAAAATATTTAAACATCTAAAATAATTTTTAAACTTATCGCATAAAGTTTTGAAGCCTTAAAATCAATTGTAAAATTATCACATAAATTTAAAACACCATTTTAAAACTTTCATGTTTAAAATTTTATCATATAAAATATTTAAACATCTTACATCCTTTTAAAATCATCTTTAAAAAATATCGAATAAATTTTAAAACATTTTAAAGAAGGGCATCTAGAAATATTTTAAATTATCTCATAACTTAAAAAAAATTTTATAAAGTATTTTGAAAAGCATTTCAAAGTTTAATAAAATCGCAGTGCTAGATCATTACGCATACCTAGGCTCTGATACCACTGAAGGGTTTTCTAGGACCCTTAGGGCACAAAAACTATATTCCCGTCCTAAGTCGGACGGAACATAGACAAAAAAAGAATTTGCAGCGGAAGAAAAGTTAACTAATTAACATACAGTTAAACAATTTTAACTTAGCCCTAAGGTACAAGACCCTTAGCCAAGACCTATGCCAACTTGGGATGGATCTGACCATCCCAAGAAGGATCTAACCTACTGCGATTAAATTAAACCAATTCTAATAAAATACATACCCGGAATTTCAACCCTGGGGCAGGCGAGATGTTCCGCACCGTCTTCCGAGCCGCTCCCCGTCTCACGTCGAGCCGCTCCTTGAACCACTCCCCGAACCGCTCCTCGAACCGCTCCGCATCCCGACGCAATCAATCCCGTGTCGCCGAGCCAACCACGCGCCGAAGAAAGTTTCACGCGAGTGAAACCTTCGCCAAGATTTCGGATCTGAATCCGAACTCCTTTGCGGCTTTGCTAGAGCCCTCAGGAGTAAGGCAGAAATATAGGGAGATAGAAGAAATATTAATTTAAGCCTAGATCCGAGCGTGCTCCAACATTTACGAGAGCCGCTCAGATCTAGATCTTGGGACTAGTTTGGAGGAAGGGGGGAGGCCCCTATTTACAGAGGCGGCGGACTCTCCCCTTTTCCGCACAACCGATGCGGGACTATTAATTTTAGAGTTAATTAAATCAAGTTAGTTTGTCCTTCACAAAGTGCAAAATTCCGTGAATTTTAACTCACTCACCATTGAGCTTCATGATTGATACAACCTATCAATTCGAAGGGTGTTCAACGGTGAACGCATAGGAAAAATCGTTCGTCAATCGGAGTTCATTTAACCCTCCAATTGATCGTCCAAAGATCAGCCCAAGGCTAGTTTTTCACAAAAACTGAGCCGTCAAAAACTGCCCAACCTAGGTTTCAGAAACCCTATTCTGCGGGGCCCACCAAGCCAGCTGGGCGAGCCCAGACCAGGTCAGAACATGGTTTGGGCGCGCCCAGACTGGCGTGCCCAAACTGGGTGCCTGGCCCAGGCTAGGCCAGGCGCCCAGGGCACCTGGGCCCGCTTGGGCCAAGGCGCCCAGGCGCCGGGGCGGGCCCGCCTGGGCGCCTGGGCCCGGGCAGAGCCCAGGCGCCCGGGCCTGGTACTGGGCCGGGCACCCAGGCCCATACGGGCCGGGTGCCCTGGGCTGCCTGGGTCTAGCCAGGCACCCAGGCCAGACCCAGTCTGGCCTGGGTCAGCCTGGTCTGACCCGATCTGATCCAATGGGCTGTTTTGGGCATAACTTGGGCATTTGGTGTCCGATTTTGACACCGTTCGAACCTGGGCATAGACCAGGACATTCACGTCTTACCCACGAGCTTTTCCTTGCGTTTATATCATTAAATATTGTCTTAAACTATTTAAAACACATTTAATCTCTTTTTCATCAATTACAAAATAGTCCCTATCTAGACTTACATTATCATATTGCATCAAATGCAATTATTCCATCCCTTGCATCAAAAATGCAAAATATTCTCCCTAATTAATTTCTACCTATTACTAGACAAAGGTCGCACTCTTTGTGTGACCCTACGGCCTGACCCTACTACAGGTTGGGCTCGAAGCCCTATACGGCAAAGACCACGAGCAGTGGCTGCCGTCCCTGTTCAGAATCATCATAATGTGGTTAGCTCATCAACATAAGAATTGTCAGGACCACCCTGACCGTGTCTGTGATGAGTTCTGCAGTTATAGTCTCTTCGTCTAAACTATGTCGTGTAGATCAAGTCTAGGGTACGGTTAAACTGTCAACCCCAATAACTTGACTCCGGTTAGTTTCTATCAATCTTTAGTCAACTAATGTTGGACTTCTTCCAACATACTCTGCACAGAGTTATTACTAAAGACCGAACTAACTCTACGACACTAACTCCCATTGACCGGGAGAGACGAATCCTCTCTTGGCCATTACTCTCCTCGTACGCTTCAAGTGACACCCAATCAAAGACCTTTCAACAGGCCTTGCCTCGAAGTTAGGTCAGTGATCTAAGCGGCACCATTCATGCACAGGTTCTTAAAATGACCTCAAGTAACCAACTTGTCTATCATCACTAAGAGTTATCTTTGACAGATTGGTCAATGTAACCATATGATAACTCTTGTGGATCGTTCAGTGAACTCATTCTCTAATGAGCACTTGTGTCTCGTCTCCGACTTCGCCAAGTCAAACGATCATGAGATCATCGCCACCGCTAAACGGTGAGGACTAAGACACAATGGTCTATCCGATGTTTCGATATCCTTGTCTCGAAGCATCTACGACAACGAATCCTTTTAGACTTATGCTACAGACGGTTAAACATTTCTCCATGATCGAGATACTCATCTCGATACATGTTTGACCTTGCATAAAGTCTCAGGACTTTACCTAAGTTAATATATAATGTTAACTACATTACAATATAACTTAGATAAATTGTTACCAAACAGCTTACTGTTATTTCGAACAAGATGTTTGTGATATTCACATAGAGATAAATAGCGTCGAGGGCAATATATCTCTACAGATACGCCGGACTACCCGGGTTCGGTCAGTGGGCATTTCCATGTCCATTAACACTGACCGACTCCAGGAGAACTAAGCTCGCAACGATAACTCACAACATCTCATCCTGCCGTTCTCACGCGCTAGGATTCGATGTCTACGCTATGGGCGTGAGCTATAGCTAGGGAGTCAACCGCCAAGTTTATTCCCCCTTGGCCCAATGTTCAAAGGCGGTCTTTTTCCCGCCGATGAAAATGAAACACCCCGCGTAACCAATAGATTCCTAATCCCTATCGATTTCCTAGTCCTATGGACGCATTAGGGAGAACCCACGAAGGGGTTTCCACCAAAATCCCAGATTTGGGAACTACTCACACATTTTTTCTAAAAAGCAATCTAAATGAAAATCGACCGTTAAAAACATAATCGGGCAATTGAAATGAAGTAATAGCAATGCAATTAACAATATATCAAAGTTTCATAAGGATCGGAACACTTACAAATAACTAAAAAATTCCAGCCGTCGCAATAAAGAAAAAGACAGAAATAAAACACAGCTCTCGTTTCTAAAAACCTAGGGCTGATATATATAGAAAACGATGTGACCCGATCAGTTGAAGTATTAACCAATCGGGTGAGCTGCTGTGATCTTCGGCAGCGGTCTTCAGAAACTTCACCCGGTCAGGCGACACGATCGGTTGGCGGAAGCGGCTAGTCGTTTGGATCTTGCGGGCACCGGGTGAACCGATCGGTTGATAAATCAACCGATCGGTTGGAAACTTCACCCA
Source organism: Scilla litardierei (assembly GCA_030789695.1). Lineage (NCBI taxonomy): Eukaryota > Viridiplantae > Streptophyta > Magnoliopsida > Asparagales > Asparagaceae > Scilla > Scilla litardierei. Next base: position 283,949,665 of record CM061141.1, read on the forward strand.
AAATATAGAAAGTTGCGATGTTTTGGCATGGTCAGCTGGCCGTCGGGTGAGCTCTCCGGGTCGTGTCTTGGGGGAATCGGCTACAGATGAACCGATCGGGTGAATGTCACCCGATCGGTTGGAATTCAGCTTCAATTTCCCGAGAAGTCTGTTGGGCTGAACCGATCGTCGACCCGGTTGGTTGATGCTCACATCGCTTCAGCTGCTGTCCGGGTCGTGCACGCGTGCATCGCCCGATCGGTTGGGTATATCCAACCGATCGGGTGGGGGCTGAAAGATAGAAATCTTGGTCGTTTGACCCCCTGAATCACGCGTGACTCCTCCTGTTACTCCTGGGACTTATGATATCTTCGTTATGTGTCCGCTACACTGGCAAACTCCTGCAAACACGCAAAAACACGGAGAAGTGAAAGAAAACTAGAAAATACGAGAAAACGGATACGAGACGGCGGAAAATAACGAAAAAACACAAAAGAAGCGTGCGTGAATATATGAAATAAAAATGCATGTCAAAATCCCCCAAGCTGAACCCTTCCTCGTCCTCGAGGAAGACGAGTGAGAGTAGGAGCTCGGGGGGAGAAAATAGAGAGAAAGAGAGAAAAAGAGAACTCTAAATCCTAAATCGCCCGTCAGGGCCAACAAAATCAAAAACACCATGCCAAGCAAGCAAACGACAAATCGCAACACTAAACCAAAGGAAACGAGTCCAGACAAGTGTCGTGGGCCTACACGGTGAAGCGCGAGTGAGTGTGCTCGTGTGCTAGTAGACGGTGTCACTATCTACATTGTGCTATAGGCTCCATATATACAAATCCAAGAAAAGACCCAAATATCGATTCGAATTGAAATAAGCGGTGAATATATAGCTCAAGCATGCATGAGAAGAAAGTAAGAATCGAAACGTATCATGTGTCAGGGACTCCACAGCTAGGGACCAGGAAATCACCACACTATCGCCTAGATAACAGCTAGAAATTCCCTATTCCAAGTGTTTTCGAAAGCGATGTGGGGTTGAGATGATGTGGAGTAGAACACTCGGTGCATATTCTCGCCTTCCCTTTATTCTCGGTTGGTAGGAAAATATTCACACACATTTTTTTGGGTTTTGGATATATGTATTTTTTGGATTTTGGCTATACATATGTATATTTTTTTTCTTTCTTTTCTCTTTTCTCTTTTTTTGGGTTTTTCTTTTCCTTTTTTTTATTTTTGGATTTTGGGGTATATACACGTGTGTACTCTCTCAAGTGGGAGAACGGTACACGACGAGGGGATAAGCACCAAGTAAAATAAAAAAGAAATCGGATTCTAAACACTTGGGCAAAGGGGATTTTTCGCTAATTAGAGCATATGCTAAATGGGTTACCCTAGTCCTAATTGTGGAATCCCGACACATGCGAAATGAAGCATACGATATATATATATATATATTCATGCATACAGAAGCAGACAAGAGAAACAAATACCGCATATTCAAATCGAAGCATGATAATCTAGGGGGTCATTCCTGGACAGGTATATAAATCAAAATCACAAAGTAGAAGCACACTATAAGCTAGTCACGACACACGACTCACAAAAAAGCTAAGTGGACCCACAATGCATGAAATGCAAGAGGACTTGGCTTCCTAGGGTTAGTGAATGTGATTATCGAAGCCATGCTATGTGTGTGTGATTCTTTGGAAATTCATCATATGGGGTCATCTCTAGGAGAAAGAGAAAGAAAAGAAGAAAAAAGAAAAACACGATGAAAACGACTCAAAAAAACGAAGAAAAAGACGCAAATGACGCACGAAGTGCGACTCCCCCAAGCTGAAACTTGCATTGCCCTCAATGCAATAGAAATAAATATGGGAGGGCAATGAAAATGGGGGGGGAATACGCACCGACACAAAAAGAAATGAAAAACAAGAAAAACACACATACGAAACTGAAAAATAAAGAAAATCACACCAAATGACACATGAACAGAAAATAAAGATGGAAAATCACATCACACAACATATATAAACAAGCACACAAAGAAAACATCACACGACATCACACAGAAAAATCGACTTCCCCCAAGCTAGACATGACAATACTAGCAATATGATATGATTATGAAAATGCATAGATATGCAAGGGGAAGATCAGAAAACAAAATGAAATAAAAAAGCAGGAGAGAAATCGTCCTCGTCCTCCTCGGTGGAAGAAGTGGTGGATGCGGGGGAGTGGATAGGAGAGGTGACTGGTGTGCGAAGAAGTGGAGAAAGGGGTCGAGGTGATGGATGGGTAGGTGCGGAGGAAGTGTGGACGATGGGTGGTGTGGAGGTGATGACGGTGAGTGGAAGTGAAATGGAGACCAATACGGTGGTGGATGGTCAGGGTACCGGGGTAGGTGAGGTGGTGGGAATGGAAGTGGTGATAGGAGGGGATGGTCGCCTAGGGGGTGATGGATGTGATGGTGGAGGTGAAGATCGTCGAGGGGGTGAAGGTGGTGGAGAGGGGGGGTGGTGTGGGTGGAGGTGGTCCGTAAACGTGCATGAGAATGCGGAGGATGGTGGCCACATTCCTCTCAAGTGCGAGGAAACGTGGGTGAGTGAAGATGGAAGGAGATGGGACCGAGGAGGTGGAAGAGGATGTGGCAGCGTGCAATGCAGCTAACTCAGCCTCGAGATGGAGGCGAGTAGAGGCGGCTCGACGAAAGGAGGAGGTGGTGGTCATACGGACCGGAGATGTGGTGACGGTGGTGGTGGGGACAGAAGCAGGGATGGCGCTACTAGGCCCAGCCCCGGAATCTCCTCGGGACGTAGGGATATCCTACACGCCTAAGTGGGCGGCAGGGAAAGTTGGTCTGGGAGTGCCCTGGGGAAGGAATGGAAGACGTAGCCCCTCAAGAAACTCAGGATCAGGTGGGAATGTCCAGTCTGCCACTAAAACGATAGTCATGCGAGCGGGGTTGGGCAGAATGGTATAGGGAGCAGGGGGTGTCCGTAATGGAAAGTGAACCGGCCATCGGGGCGGGGTTTGATCATGTGAATGTGCCGCAGGACATCAAGATCCAGACGTGTGGGTCCTGCGGCAGTGGGCAAATCTTGGGGGATGGCGATGTTGAACTGGGGATATGCAACTATGATAGTAATAAGGCCCCTGCAACAAATCTTGCCCTTGTCGGCATGGCTAATCTCAAGAAGCTTGTGAATAAGCCAATCGCCAGCGTGAATGGGAATGAAAGGGGCCCTAAAAGAAATCTCGTCATCACCACGAACAAAAGCAAAGGTCATGGCCCACAAAATGAAAAGATCAGGGATGGTCACGGTACCTGACTCATCCCTGGGGAAAAATGTGCAAGATATGATTCGGTGAGCCAGACAGAAAATGGGGTGAATGATGGAGGATGCCTTGGCCTTACCTCGAGGATAGTGAGCGTGTAGGGTGAGACGAAACCAAAATTGATCGACGTTGAAATCAGGGTGGTATCCGGAGTGACGGATAGCGTCGTCCCCAAGGATGGGGAAGCCAAAGATGTTATTAATGGTATCCAGGTGGGTGTGGATGCTTTTGTTTCGGACGCGAAAGTCGACGATCGACCCCGACTCACATTTAAGGGAGGATAGAAATTCGAGTGTGAGGGAGGGGTAGGATACCGCGGTGGCGTTAAGGAAAGCTATCCATCCTAAATTGGCGAAGAGGGTCTCGACCTCGGTGAACACACCGAGATTGATGAGCATTTGGCCATGTGCAAATTTGGTGGATAGGTGTCCCCGAGCGTCGAGTCTATGATATAAATCTTTTTGTTCTAGACTCCTAAAATGGTAGCCATGCGGGCCCATCATTGGGTCCTTAGCTGGGGTAATTTGTTGGGGTTGGGGTTGGGGTTGGGGTCGTGCAGGCTGTGCAGAAGGAGGGCGTGGACGTGGTGAACGTGTGGTCTTTCGTCTCTTGTGATACGACTCCTCCTCACGCATAATACCCTTACCCTTATCTTTATCTTTGGCCATGTGAGTGTGTGTGTGTGTGTGTGTGTGTGTATGCAAGATGTGATGAATGCACACAAACACAGGCAATCGAGCAAAATAGTAATACTAGGGTAAAATAGAAAGTGGAGCTAAGGAGAGAAGTTACCCAGTAGAGGAGAAGATCCTTGCTCGTAGATGACCTAACGCAGCGCAATGGGATGGAGTGTGAAGCCACGGCGTTTCTTTTCAGCAAATTTTTGAAACGGGGGGGGGGGTGCGAAATATAGGGTTTTTTCTAGGGTCGAAATGGGAGATGGAGAGAGAGAGAGAGAGATTGATGGAGGGAAGGAGATAGAGAGTGGAGGGATCAATTGAGGGGGATTTTTGGTCGGTTGAGGGAAGAACGAGGCCGGTTAGAGCTTGGAGAAGGCAAAACGGCGAGGGAGAGCGAAATCGGGTGAAGGGGGAAATGAACGGGTGAAGTCGGTGTATTTATAGGGTTTTAGTCGAACTGATCGGGTGAAAACTCACCCTATCGGTTGATTATTAGGTCGAAAAAATTTGCTGAAAAGAGGCTACAGGCGAACCGATCGGTTGAGAACTCAACCGATCGGTTGGCCGCATCACAGTTTTTTTCCCGAGAATTCAGTGCTGCTCACCCGGCTAGTCACACGACCACGCTTCGTATCAATCGATCGGTTGATTAAATCCCAAATTTTTCGAGACTTCAGCCGTTTCCACACGGTCAGCCACCCAGTCTCACATTGCTTCACCCGACCGGTTCGCTAGAGAGCAGATACGGGCCATTGTCTGATACGTCTCACCCAATCGGTTGAGTGGTCACCCGATCGGGTGAGGGCTTGTTTCCTGCAAAAATTCACAAATGGCCTAAGTCTCTCGACGGAAGTTCCTGCGGCTGGATTTATTTATCAAAATAGGAAAAATAAAGCTAAAAAATAATCCTAAAATGAAGATGAAAGTTTAGAGCATGGGTTGCCTCCCATGAAGCGCTTTTGTTTAACGTCGTTTGCTCGACGATCGTAGATGATCTTCAAGGTGGATGTGGGTGATGCCCTAAGATCGGCATCACTTCAGATTCTGAGTTGGTGGCATTTGGTGTCGTCGGCGGTGACAAGTAGACTTGCTCGACGACCCTCCCTCCGTTGATGGAATCCGAAGGCTTCTACCTTATATTGGCGTCTACCGCCACTCATTTTAAGATCCGGATCTCATCTCCGGTGAGCCCCATGGGCTCTTTCCCTTTCCTCCTTTTCGGAGGAGCTTTTTGAAATCCGGGATGGATTGTATGTGATGCACTCGCTTCCCCGGCAACATCTCCTTTCTCCAGGCCATCACGTTCTTCAAGGTCCCCTAAACTGTTGGGGGGATTCCTTGAAAGAATTTCCCAGGCCCCGGCTTCCACAACTCTTTCTTCTTCTATGTCCAGCATATTGCAACCTGGATCATCCGGGAGGTTGGGGTGCTTCATTGATAACCCCAAGTCAAACTCGACTTTTTCGTTGCCAACGTTAAGGAAAAGCTTCTCCTTCTTCATGCCTATTAGCACGCCGGCGGTGGCCATGAAGGGATGTCCAAGGATGATGGGTGTATGTGTGTCTTCAGGCATGTCCATCACCACGAAGTTGATCGCTCTGGAATGTAACCCAAAGAACGGTTGTAGTTTTACCGCAAGCGCACGGTATAGCGGCGAGCGGGTTATCGAACACAGGGAGGACGAATGACCGTGCTTGTTCCAATCAACCTGGCTATTAAGAAGAGAGAAATTTGCCTTTGGCGATCCTGTCACAATCGTCCGACAAAGTACGGAAATATCAAATCAAATAAAGAACGTCTAGTGAATGGGGAATTCCCGCTACTCATCGTATTTCGTAAATGTGGTTCATTGGTATCAAAATTGCTAGAATAAAATTTTGGATGAACTAGTCGCAACTGAATGTAATACCTAGCTCACGCTCTCACGCTGTTACCGGTCTATAGCTATCCTAGGTTCGGGTCCAATCTCTTGCAAACCCTAGCCTAGGGAAGCTAGCATTAGGATCAACATCATCGTTCAATCGCGCCCCGAGCCCACTCTCGTGCAAACTCGGGCCACGACCTAGGTTGGGATAGTTCCTACCCGTCCAATCTCTTGCAAACGGGTATCGGCACGGAATTGCCACCAGAAACCCTAGTATCGGTCCAATCTCTTGCAAACCGATACTACGGAAATTCGATTCCAACCCAATTCGGATTTCTAGGGTTTCCTATCGAATTGGGATCCAATCTCTTGCAAATCCCAATTGATATGAACTCCTAGCCATCCGTAATAAATCGATCCCAAGCAAACCCTAATAGCAATTCTAGCAAAATTTCTACCAATTCATCACAAATCTGAAATTGGGCTCGTAGGGTTCATCCCTACGCCCCAAGACGTGGAGACTACTCACAATTCATAGCACAAACACAAAAATAATCAATGAAATTAACAAGAGAATTCATCACAATATTGAGATAAGCAATAAAAATAGTATTTTTAGAGGAGAGAGACACAAACCAATGGAGTTCTTCAAATAATCCAACAAAAATCAACTTTTGTCTCCTCTCCAATCACAAGAATAAAGCTGCAAAAATCTAAGAGAAAAGCTCTCTAACCTAGGGTAAAAACAGGGGTTAAATACCCCCCAAAATCGTCCAAAAAACTGTGACCAAAATACCCCTGCGCAGCCTGAAATCCGCAATTTTCGCAACAGGCAGCGCGTCGCACTGGACCGAGTGACAAAAGTCGCTCGACCGAGTGAGAAACCCTGTAAATTTCCAGTAAGTCTGGGTCTTCGGGGGTCTTCACTTCGGGAGTCGCTCGGCCGAGTGGGTTGTCGTCACTCGGCCGATGGCTTCTTGGTACTCGGGCGGTCGGCATTTGCCACTCGGCCGAGTGGGTCTTCTGAAGCTCAGGCAGACGAAAAACAGTAAGTTGGCGATTTTTGACATGCGTCGTCAGGGTGCCACTCGGGCGGACGGGATCTCGTCACTCGGTCGATGTGGCTTCCGATGCTCGGCCGAGTGAACGTATGAAACGTATCTGATCTGGTCGGCCGAGCGGTGTCTCGCTGGTCGGCCGAGTGACTTCTCCACTCGGCTGAGTGGGACACCAAAAATGCCCAAACAGCTTGTTTTGGCCTCCTCGTCGCTCCTGCGACGTTCTTTCTTCTTCCGCTCCTCTCCAACAGCAAAATACCCCTCGGGGAGGTCGTCGGTGACACTCTGGAGTAGGCGTATCTCGAGATCACTCCAAATCGCTCCAAATCACCTGAAATGCGACAAAAACAACAAATCGTGAAAAGCATCGCAATATCGTCGATATATCGTGAAAAACATGATTTGGGTGATCTAAATGGCATGCAAACATGGGGGAAAAAGTGTAAAATAAGGAGTGATCAAAATCCCCCAAGCTTACCTCTTACTCGTCCTCGAGGAAGATAAGTAAAAGGCGAACCCGGTGGATTCGGAAAACGAAAACGGCGAAAAACAAAAAAAATGAAAAACGAAGAAAAACGAGAAACGAAACAAAAACAAAGAAGGAAGAAAGAAGCGAAGAGGGAAGCTGCTAGATCATTTTCTCAGGACGTGGGTTTCGCTTACTCATATAGCATGCACTGAATGAAGAACACATGTCAAAGAATTTTATTTCGATATCATAGTATAATAGTGCAAATAGAAATAGAAAACCCATGAACAACGATATAATCATGAAAAACGGAATAATTTTAGAATTAACATCGTCTGAATCATTTAAAGCGGTATACAAATAGCAGATCACACACTTTTCAATTGAATGCTTTCTATGAAGAGTATAAGAGTATCACACAATAGAATAGAAAGAATAGATAAGCATGGATTTCATGAAATGAGTGCTACGCATGATTTCTGAACTTCGTAAAGCTAAAAATAATCTCACCGAGTATAGAATATTACTTAGCCTAGGTTGTCGTGCAACGTCAAGTAGTCACTCTCTCACACATCATTGGATTCCCTCCCCCAAGCTTATCTATAAGCATGGTGGCATAAAAAATATTTACATCCCCATTTTTATAAAGCTCCAAAAGCAATGAAAATAAATACAAAAAGAGAGAAGAAAGAGAGAACATGAGGTGGGATCTTTTATTGAGGTTCTTTCCTCTTTTCTTTTCTTTTTCTCTTTTTTTTTCAAATAGCATATATACACAATGATCCCAACTCAAAGAGAAGTAAGAGCATACAAGAATTTTTCTTTTTCCCTTTTTTTTCTTTGGTTTTGGGAAATTTGGAGCTAGGAATTAATAGCGGGGAAATGCCATATAATAGAATCGCTAAGGGGAGATTCACCAATGATTTTAAAATAGAGAAATGATGTTCAAGATTTGTGGAGAAAGAAGTAAATATGTCTCTCGGTTCACTCTATAAGACGTGCACGACAACTTCAGCAGGGTAATCTAATCTACTCAGTTTCGATCACAAAAAAGCTAACTAATCCAGATTTATCATTGCTAACATCATTCAATCATCCTGAAGTGAAATGTACAAATCATGCATATAGAAGTGATATAGGAAAAAAAAATCGGTACTCCAGATATAAGCATTCAATGCGTGAATCTTGGTGTGTTTTCTACGATAGCATACATATGAATATTCAGACTCAGCTAATAATAAAATTTCATCCATTTTCATGTGGAAAAAGGTGTGGGTTACTATCTCTAAATGCAAGGTAAGTCACAGCATATGATATCAGAAATAAAATCTAGGACATGACAAATATAGCATGCATATAAAGGAAGCTAACTCCACGTCATCATCATCATAGAAAAGTCATCTCTAGCATGAGATGAAAAAGAAAATAAAGATAAAGGGGAAATAGAACTATTTACAATGCGGCACACAGAAAGATAAGAAAAACGTGATGCATGGTAAAATAAAAGAAAAAATGATGAAAATAAGTGCAAAAGCGGAAAATGGAGTGAAAAACTAAAAATAAAGGTGGCAAATCGAAAAAGAACGTGAGAACTCACTCCCCCAAGCTAAATGGCACAGTGTCCTCAATGTGCAAAGTGTGGCACACCGAGAGACAAGTAACGTGAGGGGTAAGTAAGGATGCATGCATGATGGAAGAAAGAAAAAGAAAAACAATGAAATGGAAAATATGATGCGGACATGATGCATACAAATAAAGGAGTGATACAGATATAAAGGTGTGGCACCAAAAACTCTCCCTCTCTCCCAAAAAAGATATATAAAGATATATAAAGATAATGTGCATCCAAAAATAGTGAGGGGAGGGGTGGGGGTGGACAAAAATGCATCAGGACCCAGCAGAAACGGGCAGCACAACGGCAAAAATAATCGATGGCATCAAGGGTGCCTAAGAAGGTGGTGATGCGCCGTCTTCGTCCTGAGGCGGTGGTGGTGGTGGTGGTGGAGGCTGCTGAGCGGGGGTGGGTGTGGAAGTGGAAGCAGGCTGAGTGTGTGTGGTAGTGGGGGGGAACATGCTGGGTGGGTGCGGGTACGCGGGGGAGACGCTCCAGGACCTGGGTAAGACAGTAGTGAATATGCGGGAGCAGGTCAAAGCGGCCAGCCATCACAATGACGGTGGCGGACAGGGTCCTAAGGTCGCCTCTGAGGTCACTCACCGCCCCCTCAAGAGCACGAATGCTCTGAAGTACAGTGTCGGGGGGAGGTGGTGCAGAGGGACGCACCGGTCTGGGCTGTGCAGGTCGGGGCTGGCGTACTCTGGTGGCGTAGGTGACGGGCTCAGCAGGCAAGGGGACAAAAGGGGCTGCACTCGCAAGTGTGGGCCTGGACTCAGTGCGAGGCTGGGCAGGACGGTGAGAAGTGGAGGCAGCAGCAACGAAAGAAGAATACAAAAGTGGCAACGGGGCGGTCGGAGAGGTCGGTGACACAGAAGTGTGGACAGACGCCACGACACTCTCAGAAAATACAGCAGCGGTGGAGACAGAGGTGGAGACTATGGTCTCTACGGCAGGGGCAAAAGAGGGCTCTCCGCACTCAACTATAGTCGGCGGGCGCTCGGGTGGGGCAGAGGAAACGGGCTTGGCAGACAGAGGGCCAGTGAGGGTGGTGACAGGCGTGGAAGCAGGGGAGGTGGGCTCAGCTAAGGTACTCCCGACACCGACAGAAGTGTGGACAGAGGTGTCGGGAGCAGCAGAAATATCAGGGATAGGCTGAGGGGCCACTAGGTCAACAGGGGCAGTAGGCTCGGCAGGTGCAACAGGATCTGCGGGGGCAGCGTGGGCAGCGTGAGCCTGCTCGGCCTCCTCGGCCTCGAGCACGTATGCGGCAGGGATCAGAACATCCATCGTAAGGAGCCAGTCCACCTAGGCCGGTGCAATCTGAGTCTGAGCTGGGCTCGGAAGAATCATGTAATCAGCACCGTAAGGGCCGTGCAGCCAGACCCAGTGTCGCTCACCGTGCGGATGCAGCATCTTCATCCGGGCCATAACATCAATCGACAGAGAAGTGGGGCCCGGTGCTCGTCGCAGGTCGTCAGGGAAGTCCTCGCCGGCCATAAGGGCGAGCAAGGTGATCAGGCCGCCGCAGCATATCGGTGAGTGAGCGCCCACCGATACGATGATGCGGTCCAAAAACCAAGCCGCGACATCAATCACGACGGCGGGGACCAACTCATCGCCCTCCCTAGATAGAGCTCTGGGCCATATCATCGCGTAGAGCATATAGAGCTCTAGCGTGGACATCGTACCCGGATCATAATTGGCCAAAAATGTCGTCGCCATAAGGCGCTGAGCTATACGGAGGCAGGGATGGACAATGGCCGAGGCCTTGGCCCTACTAGGGTCAAAGGCAGCATGAAGACCCGTAATCCGGGCCCAGAAGGCGCCGGCGTCGAAGGAAGGTGGGGGGATATGGGTGGGGGCGTAACCTCGGTCGGCCCCGGGGACATCGGACCACGAGAAGAAGGCTCTCATCATACCGAGAGTGACCTGGCACTCCCGGTCCATGAACCGAAACGAGCATCCCTCGTCAGTCCGAGCGATCGAACTAAGTACCTCAAGTGTCGTGCGGATAAACGTGTCCGCCGACACCTGAAAGAAATCTCGCCAGCCCACGTTGTCGTACAACGTGAGCATCCCCTTTAGTACCCCCAGGCGTCCTAGGTCTGCAAGGTGTGTGAACCTGGAGGGTACGATCGAGCGCCGGGAGATACGCTCGAAAGCGACGCGGTGTGCGTCGTTCCGGAACGTGATCCCCAGCGGCCCGATAAGTGGAGCCGGAGGTGGTGGCTGTGGAGCGACAGGGAGTGGCTGTGCGGGCTCTGCAGGCTGTGCGGGGTGTGCGGGGCCTGCAGGCCGTGCTAGGTGAACGGGGTGTGTGGGAGAAGGCGGAGGAGAGTCCTCCACCTCATGGGAGGGGCCGGCATCATCTGACCGCTTCCGCTTGGCGGAAGCTCTCCTTGACCTCGGCCGTGTCCGGGGCGGCATATGGGCCCCGAGCGCTCACCGAAAAGCGTGAAAAGTGCGGCGTGCGTAAAATAAAGGAGAGAATGTACCACGATATGCCGCGAGTGCAAAGCTGTGGAAGCGTGCGAAGATGACGCCTCCACGTAGCCCAAATCAGTCCCTGGAAGCTCCCCTGGGCTCCCCTAAGCTCCCAAAAATAACCTGCGCATGAAACGGAGATATCAGCGAGTAATATTCAAAACGTTTGGAGCATTAGGGGTATAATAGATAGAAATAGAAATCAATTTGGGTTTGGGGTTCGTTAAGCACATGGATCCTCGAAAAATACACAGAAAGAGGAGAGATAGGCGAAAAATGGGGTTACCGGAGTCGGTCGGAGCAGTGGCCGCCGGCGGCGACTAGGACGAGGAGCGGCGGTGGCTCGGCCGGTGGTGGGTGGCCGAGCGGCGGTGTCGGATGCGAGATCGGGCGAGTGGGGGATCGTTCGGGCGCTGGGGGATGCGAAAAGTCGGGGGCGATCGATTTTAACTCGTTTCGAAAAACGAGCCCCCAGCGACCCCTTTTATAGCAAAAGTTACGACTCGGCCGAGTGACTAGGTCGCTCAGCCGAGTAGCTCAACGGAAAAATTCCTCCCCGCTTATGCTTCGGCCGAGTGGCCTTGCCACCCTTGGCCGAGTGGAGTAAGTCCATTCGGCCGAGTGGCTCAAGCTACTCGGCAAGACTCGCCCTAGGAGCGTATCCGTTTTACTCGGCCGAGTGAATATATATACTCGATCGAGTAGCAGTTATACTGAAATCAGGAAAATAAACAGAGAGTTGGGTACAGCAGACTTCCCTTGTTCGTGAGCGGCTCGGCTGGACGAACTTGTGTACTCGGCCGAGTGACTAGTATGCTCGGCCGAGTGAGCCTTGTTTTCTGCTGTTTGTCTTTGTTTGGGCTCTAAACTCTATTTTTCTTCCTCCAGTCGATTTCATCTTCCTCCTAAGCATCGAGCGCCTTCCTGGGGCGCTCCTCGTCGCCTCGCGCATCCTCCTAATGATGGGTACCTTGTTCTTCTCTCCTGTCAGGGAAAATAGGACCAGTTATCACAAGATTTTTGGGCGAACGACTCAAAACACTAAAAATTTCTAAAACAAAAATAAAAGAAAAGTGAAAATAAAGCAATAACCGTCGGGTTGCCTCCCGACAAGCGCTCGTTTAAGGTCGTGAGCTCGACCCCCTATGATTTTCAATTAATGCGGGATGTTTGGTGCATATGAGATGCACCCATCAAACTTTCCGGGGAGAACGCTTGGATTCGGAAGTTGCGGCGGCGTGTTCTCCCTCGGTGGTCTCCCGTCTCGAATAGTGTTGGGGGAGGCTCCCCCAAGCTAGCGTTTGCTCCGGTCAACGGCTTCACCGGTGACGCCGATTTCCGTATCGGCAGAGCTTTCTTCGGAGACTTTAATTTCGAGAGCTTGCAGAGCTCTCGAATCCTTGCGACATCAGCGTCGCCTTCATCATTTTCAGCGGAGAGGTCGGGGGAATCATTTTTCTTCTCATCTTGGCCTAAATCCGGGCCTTCCTTGAAATCCTCATCGAATAGAGCACCAATCGAGTGGGGGATCGCCTCCTCAATTACCTCATCAAGGAGGTCCATGTAGTCAAGCTCCTCGTGGTAAGGCATGTGTTTCATAGCCTTAGGAATGTGAAGCTCCACCTCGATGTTGCCGACGTTCAAAGTTAGGGTACCTTCTCGTACGTCGACAATGACACCGGCGGTGGCGATGAACGGGCGTCCAAGTATCAATGACGTATCTCCCTCCTCCTTAATGTCCATGATCACGAAGTCACATGGCAAGCATATGCCCCCCGGGACTTGTAGCGGGATGTCTTCGGCGATCCCTACAGGTCTTGTTATCCGTCCATCGGCTAATTGTATCCGCATGTCGGTAGGTTTCAACTTCGTCCCGGTGTTTAGCCTTAGGAACATGGAGAGAGGCATGAGGCTAACACTAGCCCCTAAATCCACCAACGCCTTTTGTAGAGGGACGCCGCCCAAGGTGCAAGGAATTCGAAAACTCCCCGGATCTTTGAATTTGGCCGGCTCCTTCTCTCTCTTGGTGAACCAAGAGCCCTCCTCGGCTAGCATGATCTTTTCCTTCCTCTTCCCCCCCGAAATCAAATCCTTTAGAAATTTAGCATATGTGGGTATTTCCACGATGGCGTCGAGGAAGGGAATGTTGAGGCTAACTCCTCTCAGATACTCGAGAAACTTTGCTAGCCTTTTCTCCATTTTCGCTCTAGCAAGCCTTTGGGGGAATGAGACCGGTGGCATGAAGCGCCTCTCCTCAATCAATTGCTCCGCTCTAGATTTCTCCTTTTCTTGCGGCTCTTTCTCCTTCTCAACTTCAACTACCGGCTCAATTGGCTCTAAACTTTCCTCCACGGGGTCCTCGGTATGGATCATGGCGGGGGTGGTGTCCTTCCCGCCTTTAGTAGTAACGGCAACCACGGCATTGATGTGGCCGGTGTTGCCCCGTGGGTTTTGCTCGGGTTGCGCCGGCAATTGTTGAGTATTCCGATTGAGCAACGCCAATTGCTCCGAGATTTGAGCTACAACGGTTGTAAGGGAGTCTTGGCCCGCCTTCAAGGAAGCATTGACCTTCTTTTGCTCTATCATAAACTCCTCCACTCTAGCTTCGAAGTCGGATCGTTGTTGAGCTTGTGGAGGGTTTTGATTTTGATTTCTCCACCGTTGATTGTATCCGGGCGGCCTATATGGTGGAACTTGTTGCTTCGGTTGAAAATTTTGTTGTGGAGGCCCCCTCGGCGGATAGTGTTGTTGTTGGGGTGGTGGTGGTGGTCGAGCTTGTTGAGGTGGTTATTGTGTCGGGTTCAAAGCTCCTTCATTGTTGGCGTAAGAGAAACCGGCATCTCACCAATTGTGGTCTTGAGGAATCTCTCATTATCATCTCACCAATTTTGAACAAGTCCCATTTGCTATGCATATAGCAATCTCTCTCTCTTCCAAATTGCTATATGATTAGCAATTTCTTCACCCATTGGACTAAGTCATCAAACGAAGATTTACCGCTTTGTCATTCCTGAAACACACTTAGCACCCACGTTAAAAGATTCACATGTGTTTGTCGTCATCAAACTGGATATCCTAGATCGTTGCATCCAACAAATATGATGTGGAATGATGCAATAAAAATATGTAAAATATGGACACATCAGCAGTTGTCCCGAAATCCCTCAAGACCAACTCCTCCATTCCAATTGTGAGTGGAGGTATATGAAAGTCACCTTGTATCGGCCCCGAGGATCGAGATGAGAGCCGATTGAGCAGTAACACTCGATCGAACTCTGCAGGGATCGAGCCAACAAAGGAGCAGGCGACACGATGTCGCCTCAAGGCCACTGATCCAGAAGGGGCGTCATGGGGGCCTGAGACGTCGAAGGGGTCTCTGCCACCTCATGAGGCTCGAGAGGAGCGACCCCCATACCTTTCCCCAAGGGATCCTCCTCCTCCACTCGCATTCTCTTTACAAACTCCTCCTCCCCAATAGAGGACATCTCCCTCTTCTGGTCGACTGCATCAGTCGGCTCAACAATGTCGGCTGCATCGACGTTGACCACCACATGTGGCTCTGCAACCACGATGGAAGCGAGGGGCACAGCGGGCCATACGAGAACCTAGCTGGAGGCATCCCTCGAAGAGGCTCAAGAAGAAGGCATGGAGGTCTGCCTAATCCCTCCCCCTCGAAAGAAGAGCTCTAGTAGATGTGGAGAGGAGACCGAGAGCCAGATCCCTCGATGCATGCATTCAATCGTTCAGTATAGACACCTGACCTTTTGATCTTTCTCTTCTTCTTCTTCTACTCCCTCCAAACTCGGTCCAAACTGGACTCGCCACTTCATCAGTTTCTATTAGTCATATCTGCTGACAACGAACATAATTATCGTGAGTGGCAGAGATAAAGACATAGAATCAAGATGCATTTCCCGTGCTCCATAGAAGGATCTTTAGTGTGTCATCATCCAACAAATACTGAATCGACCTTTCTTGCCTCGGTCGACTCAAAAGGGACTTCATTGCCTCGTCCTCGCTCGGCGACAACCTGGCTCTGACCTCCTCCAACGACAACCGAGACTCCACCGCAAGCACATGATTCAGAGAACTCCAACCATTAAACAACATTCCCAGATCAGGAAGGAGGACGGACACGAAGGTATCCATCCACCCAGGGTCGGAAATTAGAAGGTTGTATATGAGCCTCGTGCCAGAGCGAGCAGCGATATGGTACCATACTCGGTGAGGGTCGGATATTATCTTAAAGACATACCTGAATATCCCAAGGGTCAGACGGACTCCACAAAGCTCGCACAACTCGATGAAGCCAACCAAGGGAGGGAAAGCCTGAGAAGCGATACAGATGAAAAGCTCCAAAGAGCACAGAACTTCCACGATGAAGGGGTGAAGGGGGAATCGGAGTCCTAAGCAAAAAGCTTTAAGATACACCCCAACCTCACTCTTCCGTGGGAAGCACACTCTCTGATCAGAATTGGGCACTCTAACCCTAAAAGGATCACATTCAGATCAAGGGAAAACATAGGGGCCATATCTAAGATGACTCCAGGAACCTTCGACCTCCGATCCCTTCGACGAATGGGAAGGCTTGGCTCAATCCAAATTCCTTTTCCCTTCCTAGGAACTTCCACGCATCGAGGGGGCCGGAGGCGCACCACAAGCTCCTCGTAGGTCGGCTCCTTGAATACGACCGAAGCAAACATACCTGACGAACCTAAAGAGAATCAGAGTCGAAGAAGGAGGATACCTTGAAATTCAACAGGTGATCTCCGGGGAGGCGACGCTGGAAGCAAGCGTATGAAACAAGGAAGAAGATGAAGCAGAAGGATCTCTACTTTTTTCTCGTTTTTCTCTTATATATGAAGAAATCCAATCGGCTGACGTCCGATGTGCGACACGTGTCCAAGGCCAGCCACGAGAAACGGCAGAGATCGATCCAAAGGTGAAAGGGTTTTGGCGGCACAAATCAAATCAGATATTTCGAAAACTGTGCGCACTTAAGGGGATTACTCATCATTCAGTCTCAGTCAGCACGATTTCTAAGGCACGAATGATGGAGGCCATTGTTAGTCCACGGGTACGAATCCAACCGGAGTATCTGCATACCCGACCAATTAGCATCGGCAACCCAATACCCCCATGCTCTAAGCAGGGTACCGCTGAGTCAGACAAATGGGACATTCGACCGTTAGGCTGGCGCAAACATTCAGGGGAAAGTTAATGGGGCCGAGTAAATGGACAGCCGTTAACTAAAATCCTAGAGAAGATCGTGCCCAAATCAATGAGGGACGGTTACACAACATCAAGGGGGAATTACCTATAAATAAATCAAAGAACGAAGGTAAAGGGGGGCCAATTCCAATGTACGAGGTCTAAGACATAGAACTTTACTTTCATAGCTTACCCTTCTTATACATTCGAGCTTGCGCCGCCAGTCTTGAGACGAACCTCCGTGTGTCGATCTCAATTGCACCAAGCTCCCTCTCTCTCTTAAGTTCCATACTAACTTAAGCATCGGAGGGGATTTCAGTCGGAACCCAGATCCAACCCCCCCTAACGAGTCCCTATTGTGCAGATCAACGGTCATCATCCAACGTCAAAGGTCGACCTCGAGCTTCCCAACCTCGAACGATCGACGCAACTACCGCTCGAAGGTCGATCGAACGTCACATCATCTCCAACTACCATCACTCGACCCTGGTTCTTTCAATCGAGGGTCCCACTCCAACTGCTGACGAGGCTCCGACTCAGCATCTCGAGTCTACGTCAGCTTAACAACTGTCTCGGTCAATTTTGGCCGTAACAGTACCCTTTTCATTGCCTCTGAAAGTGACCGTTTCGCGATCCTTGATGTGAATGATCGTGGAGAGAACACTTGGGTCACCTGTCATATGTTTGGAGCAGCCGCTATCGAGAATCCAACTCTTTCTTTTACATTGGAGCAACCTTTGTTAATCTTGCTCTTTTTCCTCTTTTTAGGTACCTATAGAGAAAACCAGAAGCACATGGAACCCAAGCATGTTGGGTCCAAGGGGATTAGCCCTTTGGAAACCAAGTCCTAGTGGACTTAGATTTCCCAACATAGTTATAATTGTTCACCACATCATGAAAATAGGATTGCAGATATAGATTCCTATCTTTTATGCTAGTGTCATTCGGACCCCAAATGGTTTAAGTTTTGGGTGTCCTACGCATAGAGGTTGCATGCATTGGTGGTTGACGTCTACATGGTCCATGAGGTATGTAGGCATGGGGTGCACATAAGCATAAGGATGTGTAAGTAGGGAATGTGTTTGTGCATACCCAATGTGAGGAGCATGTTGGTAATATTGGTGTGAGTGTGCATGATATTTTGAACATGGTTTAGCAAGGTGTGTGCGTGTATAGTGTGCATAAACATGTGGTCTCACATTATGTGTGTATGCGTGAGGTGCATAGGAATGTGGAACATATGAAGCATGTGAAACATGTGGATGACCATGTAAGTGAGCATGCGAATGTGTATGCGGTGGATGTGCATAAGCATAAGCATGAGTGTGGGTGTGAACATGTGGGTGTCTCACATGTGTGTTTGCACGTGCACGAGGATGTGGCAATAAAAATCATCATTAGTAGGAGCATGATGTGTAGGTGCTCTCCTATGTGGTTGTGTGTTAGTGTACATGTCGGCATGACCGTTCTTTGGAGCTTTACCCTTCGTAGGTTTCTTTCCAAATTAGGGTGGTGTAGGAATGGGGCTTCTCTTGGTAGTTGAACTATCCAAGGTGTTATTGGATCCACTCGTGGATGCACCGGAGGTAAGCCTCATAAATTCTATAGTGACTGCACTATAGGAGGTGTGATAGTTTGTAGCATTTGCTTTTGAATAACTAAGTCATCCATGGTGATTTGCAGGAAGTTGGGTTTCAAGTAATGTGTCCAACTTGTCCTTGCCTTTGTTGAATCTATCAACATTGGCGGACATGAGCTCATATTTCTTTGTAAGTGAAGAAATATTAGTATCCAAGGTGGATACATGTATAGTGAGCTCGTGCAATTGTGATTTGAGAGCTATGTTCTCATTTCCCAAAAGTGTGTGTTTTGTGAACGAAGAGATTCAATCTCATCACCATCACAATTAATGACATGGATTCCATCTAATTGAGATTTAATGGATACAACCTCATTTCTCAACGTGTCAATTTTAGAAAGCAAGGTAGATTTCTCCTTGATAAGTGTGTTAAGTGTGGAGTTATCAATAAGTGTGATGGATGTGGATGAGGTGGCAATGCTAGCTTACTTATCCTTAGAAAGCATATATGAATTAAACTATTATTGATACATATCATAAAATTGTTCACTTGCAAGTCTAAGGTATTCCATAGTTACAGTATCCGAGTCACTCTTGCAATCACTTGGAGTGTCCCTTGGGGAGACCTCTCGTGCCATGAAGCACGCGTGTGCATCCTCTCCCTTTTCCACATTCAAATCATCGCTACTCGAATCATCGCTCGAGTCATATCATGTTCCAACCAAACCTTTCTTCTTCTTGTTCTCCTTGTACTTGTCTCCCTTCTTGTATTTGGGAGCCTTCCATTTTTCCTTATTCTTTATCAATGGGCAATCCTTCTTGATGTACCCTGGCTTGTTGCATTTGTATCAAAGAGAGAAAATGCTATTAGTATCAAACTTGGCATTGGGTTTGAAGTTACCTTTCTGGAAGAACCTTTGGAACTTCCATGCCATTAGTGCCATGGACTCCAAGTCCATCTCTTAACTTCTGTGCCATGAGTGCCATGGACTCCAAGTCCATCTCTTCATCAAATTCATCATTGTCCGAAGAGGATTTAAATGTAATGGCCTTCTTCTTTGGCACGGCAATACCCCTTCGAGCTTTCCTTTGCTCTCGGTATTCCTTCATAACCTTATAAGCTATGAGGTTGACAATGAAGTTTTCCATAGCGTATGTGCTCATGTCAGTGCCTTCTTCAATGGCCATTGTCTTCTGCTCCCATTCCAGAGAGAAGGCATTGATAAGCTTCCGAACTTTCTCTACTTGGGTGTATGCCTTCCCAAGTGCTTCTATGTTGTTCATGATGCCTGTGAATCTAGTGTACATGCTTAAGATCTTCTTTTTATCCTGCATTTGAAACATCTCAAAGCGTTGTACACATACATAGAATTTAGATAATTTCACCTGAGTAGTCCCTTCATGTGTGACAAGGAGGTAATTCCATATTTGATATGTGGAAATGCAGTTTGACACCTTGTTGAACTCTGTCGCAGTCAAAGCACAAATAAGCGATTTCATCGCTTTTGTATTGGTCGCCTCCACGGTCACTTGAACCGGAGATTGTTGGCCTATTTAGTTCACTAAATAGGTCATACGAGTTAATTTTGATGATGACAAACAAGTCGTGTGACTAACGTCTTTCACTAAGTGATCTCAAGGGGAAAAGAGCAAAATAAATTTTGTTTGCAAGAGAGAGATTGTATGTGGACATTGGTGTGATCACTCCATATTTTACCCCTTTTTTCTGCATGTTTGCATGCCGTTTTGATCGCCCGCATCGCGTCTTTCATGATTATTTGACAATATTGCGATGCTTTTCACTATTTCTTGTTTTTGTCATATTTCAGGAGATATGGAGCGATTCGGAGTGATTTTGAGATCAAGTGGTTCGCAAGCGCTAAGGAGTGTCACCCATGGCTCATTTGAGGGACATTCAGTGATGGAAGATGGGTGGAAGAAGAAGGAACTTCGTAAGAGCGACGAGGAGGAGAAACGGAGAAGATTGGGCATTTACAGCATGCCACTCGGCCGAGTGGACCACTCACTCGACCGAACGAGAAGCCCCACTCGGTCGACTGGAACGGATACGTACTCAGAGTCAATTTCAGCGTATACTCGGCCGAACAAAGAAAGCCCACACGACCGAGTGAGAAACTTCACTCGCCCGAGTGGTACAGGGAATTCGTCCAGAGAAAAGGCCGAAGTTACTGGAATTTTCAGAGATCCTTTGGATACCTACTCGGCCGAGTAGAGAAGTCCACTCAACCAAGTGAAGAATCCCACTCGGCCGAGTGAAGCCGATGACACGAACGCCCAGATTTTCAGACAGCCTTCTACTCTTTTAAAATCTGCTATCATTTCAGAGGTCAAATTATTTTTCTCATATTTTTTATGGATAATAGACTTCATGACAGTTCCAATGCCGCCAAGAACGCGTCAATCGGAGATCGAATGAAATCTGGAGAATTTCTGCAAGTCGATGCTGCAGTGCTGGAATTCGCATGTCAATGTCACTCAGCCGAGTGACATTTCCACTCGGCCGAGTGAGATTCCCACTCGGCTGATTGACCAGTTTTTGCCAGTTTTTGACAGAGTGCGGTTTTCTGGAAATTCTGCAGGAATTCCCACTCGCCGATTCGCTGGAAATTCTGCAGGACTAGTTTTTGCCGAGTCGCTGCCTGCCCAGAACTTAACTTACACGCGGACATGATTTCGGGCACGTGTTTCAGGGGGTTTTTGGGCAGTTTTGCTAGGGTTTGGGGGGGCTATTTAATAGGGTTGTAGCCGTCATTAGAGGGGGTTCCCATGATGTTTTCTTAGTGATTATTTTAGAGGTTAGGCCATGCCCTAGGCCCCCTCTTGGATCTAAAAGCTTGTATTTGGATTGGAATTCTTCATCAAAGCTAAGTATCTTTGTTCTTATTATTCGAATCTTTGATTTGATATCTTTATATATGCAAGCAATGTTTTTTATCGATTTCTCTATCGTTATTGCTATGCTTGAGTAGATTTGATGTTCTAGGGCATGGGGATGAACCATATGGATCTAATTTCAGATTTGTGATGAATAAATTGAAATGTTGCTAGAATTTCTAAAGGGGTTAGGTTGTGATTGATTTATTACGGATTGCTAGGAATTTTCATCGATTGGGGTTTGCAAGAGATTGGATTCTAATCGATGGAAAGGCCTAGATATTCGATTTAGGTTTATAATCGAGATTCTCTAGACTTGGTTTGCAAGAGATTGGACCAAAGCTAGGATTTTTATTATAAATCTATACCCATATTTGTTTCCAAGAGATATTGGACGAATACGAACTATCACAACCTAGATCTAGACTCGAGTTTGCACGAGAGTGGGCTCGAAGAGTGATTGAACCATGATGTCGATCCTACTGCTAGTGGCTTAGGCTAGGGTTTGCAAGAGATTGGGCCCTATCCTAGGTTGCTATAGACCGGCAATAGCTTGAGAGCGTGAGCTTGGTTCTCTATTCAGTTACGACTAGTTCACCTCAACACAAGCCTAGTAATATTGAGATTCACTATTTACAAGGATATATGAATGAAATAAATATGTGAATGCCATGACTCTTATTCTCTTCTCTATTGCATGATTGGTGTGTATCTTATATGCTTCACTTATAACTTTTGATTGAAAAGTGCATCGCCAACATTTGTATATTAAATTCTATGAAATGCGTGATGTGGATATGAATTGATTGTATGAATTTAGAGAGTCCCTTTTGTTGTTCTTAAAAGCTTGCAAGTATCATGTCTAAGTAAGATATGAAATCCGTATAGCATGTGATTCGTATTTTCCAAGTTATCATGATGTGTAGCTTATGGCTTGAGATCTGAGAGAATAATCTAGCGACCCCTTCCACCTCGTGTTCTTTCTTTTTCATTTCATTTTTGTTGTTTTCATCTCCCGAGTTCGCCTCTCTACTTATCTTCCTCGAGGACGAGTAAGAGGTAAGCTTGGGGGATTTTGATCACTCCATATTTTATCCCTTTTTTCTGCATGTTTGCATGCCGTTTTGATCGCCCACATCGCGTCTTTCATGATTATTTGACAATATTGCGATGCTTTTCACTATTTCTTGTTTTTGTCATATTTCAGGAGTTATGGAGCGATTCGGAGCGATTTTGAGATTTGTGGTTCGCAAGCGCTAAGGAGTGTCACCCACGGCTCATTTGAGGGCCATTCAGCGATGGAAGATGGGTGGAAGAAGAAGGAACTTCGTAAGAGCGACGAGGAGGAGAAACGGAGAAGATTGGGCATTTACATCATGCCACTCGACCTAGTGGACCACTCACTCGGTCGACCGGAACAGATACGTACTCAGAGTCAATTTCAGCGTATACTCGGCCGAACAAAGAAAGCCCACTCGGCCGAGTGAGAAACTTCACTCGCCCCGAGTGGTACAGGGAATTCGACCAGAGAAAAGGCCGAAGTTACTGGAATTTTCAGAGATCCTTTGGATACCTACTCGGCCGAGTAGAGAAGTCCACTCAACCGAGTGAAGAATCCCACTCGGCCGAGTGAAGCCGATGACACGAACGCCCAGATTTTCAGACGGCCTTCTACTCTTTTGAAATATTATATCATTCTAGAGGCCAAAGTATTTTTATCATATTTTTTATGGATAATAGACTTCATGTAGGTTCCAACGCCACCAAGAACGCGTCAATCGGAGGTCGGATGAAATCTGGGGAATTTCTGCAAGTCGATGCTGCAGTGCTGAAATTCGCATGTCAGTGTCACTCGGCCGAGTGAGATTCCCACTCGACCGAGTGACCAGTTTTTGCCAGTTTTTGACAGAGTGATGTTTTCTGGAAATTTTGCAGGAATTCCCACTCGGCCGAGTGAGCTTTCCACTCGGCCGAGTCGCTGCCTGCCCAGAACTTAACTTACACGCGGACATGATTTTGGGCGCGGGTTTCAGGGGGTTTTTGGGCAGTTTTGCTAGGGTTTTTGGGGGCTATTTAAGAGGGTTGTAGCCGTCATTAGAGGGGGTTCCCATGATGTTTTCTTAGTGATTATTTTAGAGATTAGGAGATGCCCTAGGCCCCCTCTTGGATCTAAAAGCTTGTATTTGGATTGGAATTCTTCATCAAAGCTAAGTATCTTTGTTCTTATTAGTCAAATCTTTGATTTGATATCTTTATATATGCAAGCAATGTTTTTTATCGATTTCTCTATCGTTATTGCTATGCTTGAGTAGATTTGATGTTCTAGGGCATGTAGATGAACCCTATGGATCTAATTTCAGATTTGTGATGAATGAATTGAAATGTTGCTAGAATTTCTAAAGGGGTTAGGTTGTGATTGATTTATTACAGATAGCTAGGAATTTCCATCGATTGGAGTTTGAAAGAGATTGGATTCTAATCGATGGGAAGGCCTAGATATTCGATTTAGGTTTATAATCGAGATTCTCTAGACTTGGTTTGCAAGAGATTGGACCAAAGCTAGGATTTTTATTATAAATCTATATCCATATTCGTTTGCAAGAGATATTGGACGAATATGAACTATCACAACCTAGATCGTGACTCGAGTTTACACGAGAGTGGGCTCGAAGAGAGATTGAACGATGATGTCGATCCTAATGCTAGTGGCTTAGACTAGGGTTTGCAAGAGATTGGGCCCTATCCTAGGTTGCTATAGACCGGCAATAGCGCGAGAGCGTGAGCTTTGTTCTCTATTCAGTTACGACTAGTTCACCTCAACACAAGCCTAGTAATATTGAGATTCACTATTTACAATGATGTATGACGATCCGTAGTGGGGATTCCCTAGCTCTAGACTATTTTATTGTATTAAATTTGAATCGACACTTTATCCGACTTCTTTATCACCGACACCGACATCCACTACCATTTCCATTATATCATTCCATAACCATCTCCACCAATAAAACATTCGTATTCAAACCAACCTTGGATAGATTGGAGCCAACACCACCTCCTCGTGTTCGATACCCGCTCGCCACTTGACCGTGCGCTTGCGGTAAAACTACAATCGTTCTTCGGGTGTATATCCGAGGTCGATCAAGTTTTTGGCGCCGTTGCCGGGGAGGTGTTTCCCGTTGGGTGCCAATTTGTCACAATTAGGTTGATTAGAGTACGAAAAAAAAATTTTAACAAACGGGACTTTTCACCCCCGCCACCATTATTATCATTTCTATATTCTTTTGTGACACTGATATTTTTCTCCAGGTATTTATCTTTGTTGATCAGATGCTATGGATTATACTACGTGGACCACAGATTTTGATCATAGTGCTCAGATGGAAGAATACTATTATGATCAGAGTGCTCAGATGGGAAAATACTATTTTGAGCAGAGTGCTCAGACGGGAGAAAACTTTTTTAATGAGATGCATGCACACCAGATTGAAATACAAGCCAAGCTTTATAAGGGCGCCCTTCAATTGGAATGCGTGAAGAGGGAACTTGAAATGAATGTGCTCATGCCTAAGGTTGCAGGGATTTCCAAAGATATCAGTTCTGCTTCTTCATTTTATGGGCAAGAAGCATCATCGGTCATATTACCAGAACCAGAATGTGCCGTCATCGATCCCACATCCTACGATACAACTATTGCATATAAAGAATGGATGGACGAAGAGGTCGCGGAGGATGCAGAAACTGAGTCATATGCACAGCCAGAGGAGGACGCATTTCAGATATTATTGGATGGCCTCTTGGAGTCAGTGAGGTTCACCGGTTCAGAGAGCATTACAGCAGGTGATGCATTTGAGCTACGATTTGCAGATTTTGTTATGAATCGTGTTTCAGCTGCAGGAACAATTGAGGAGGACATCCATGTCAGTCATGAGGGGGATAGACTATATTTTCGGATTGCTTGCTGGCATTCCCATCCACATGATACATCCCCACAAGTTGACACACCTGAGCAGCCAGCATCACCATCCCAGAGAGAGCCTACATTGATAGTTGATGAGAAGGCAAAGGAGCACACTATCGAGCCAGAGCATATTGACGAGGAGGCCTCACATGCGGAGCCAAAGCGTGCTTTTGAGGAGGCCTTACACACAGAGCCAGAACTTATCACCGAGGAGGTCGTGCATCGGGACGAGGACATAGCCATTCATGAGGATCCCGAGCACTACCCTCCTCCATTTGAGCTTCTGCTGCCACCTCATCCTTCCATTGACACCGAGGACTATCCCACAGAGCTTATGGATCCCTTTCAGGGAGATCTCTTCACCCCCTCATCTCCTACATTTGATTCCCCTCCATTGTATGATGTTTTTTGTGATTCAGATTTTGACGACTCATCGTGCCTTTTGCAGGTTACACATACATATGAACAAAAGGTACAATGGAATGTATACGAGGAGGAGAGCGAGGAGTTAGCACCCATTGTCGCATATGAATATGATCAAGAGGTGCGCTGGG
This sequence comes from Scilla litardierei, assembly GCA_030789695.1. NCBI lineage: Eukaryota > Viridiplantae > Streptophyta > Magnoliopsida > Asparagales > Asparagaceae > Scilla > Scilla litardierei. Next base: position 283,975,350 of record CM061141.1, read on the forward strand.
ATGAGTCTGACGATGATGAGGAGCATCTTGATAAGGTCCACACCTATGATCTAGATTTACCTGAGCACCATAGAGAAGACACCATGGAGACAGCTATCACGACACGTGAGGATATTGGATTATTTCCAGGAAAGTATCGTCCACCATTATTTATTCCATATATTTCTATAGACGATCCTCTTTGGGATACTTTTATTACGAGGGTGAATTTTTTGCAGCGAACTGATGCATCCTATTCTCTGCAGGGTACAGGTGGAGTCCTTGTGGGAATGCTGGAGGATGCATTACTGGAGTTCGTTGGTGTCCGTGGACATACGCATCTGGCAGAGCCACAGAAGGAGCAGTTGGAGCAATTGCCTGCACCGACAAAGATACTGGATCCGCCTTTTGCTATATGTGATATCAATCCAGTAGTGTAGAAATTTTTATGCTTTAAATAAACACGAATCCTCTCGACAGCGAGAGGACCGTATAGATTTGCTTGAATAAATATCACCTCATATGACGGCAACAAAAATTTTTACACCCCAAACCCATTATATATATTAATTGCCCTCTTTATATTTTGATGTTTCACATCCTTTTTGCTCACCACCCATCGAACATTTCTTTCAAGTGAATACTCACATTCTTATTCGTTTGACTCAATCTCGCTTAGCAAAGCCATGATATTTTTGATCGAGTCATCTGAATAGGATTGTTTAGCATAAGCTTGGGGGAAAGCGCTCTCATGCATCATTACATGTGCATGTAGTTGCATTAGGATTTCATGTCATTCATTTCATCATTTGTCATTCACCTCCCTTATATTTATCGTTGTTCCTCATATTTTTCCTTTTATGATCACATTGAGGACAATGTGAAGTTTAAGCTTGGGGGAGTGCATTTCCATGCCATCTAGTTGCACTTTTACTTTATTTTTAGGGTTTTTTTAGAATTTTTCAAAATTTTGCATCATCTTTTTGAATTTTCCATCTTATTTTCCTTTTTTGTGTGTTCATGCATCATGTTGTGTGCTTGTTTTTCTTTTCTTTCCTCTCTTTTATTTTTTTATTTCTTTATTTTCCTTTCTCTTCTTCCGCTAGATGAGTTTTGTATGATGATATCTCTTATTGCTTTACCAACCATCATGATGCTTATTATTCCATGTCATGCTACTTAGAGTATTCCATAGTCTTGCTATTCACATGTGCTTGCAAATCTATTTCTCTTGATGATTCTTCTATATGAATGCATGATATTAATTGAAGCTTGTAACGGCCAGTATTTTTAGGCGAGTTTTTCGTTTGTGCGTGCCAGTATTTTATTTCTGTTAACTTTTTTGTCCATACGTGTCGACGCGAGCGCGTCAATGTTTTCGTTTTACCGTGTCGTCAATATTTACCATCAAGTCTAACTAAATTATTTAACTTAATTGTCGTTCTAATTACCAATTGTTAAACACTTTAATTGTTTCACTAATTACTTTATTTTACTAATTACAAATTTTTATTACTTTTAATTAATTTCACTAATTACTTTTTCATTTTTAATGATGACTAATTACACTTAATTACGTAAATGTCTTAACCCTTAACTACACGACAACACACACGTTTTAGACAACCAGATACATCTCCTCAATTAGTCACAGTTGGCATACATTTATTTTGTTCAAGCAAATGGACACGGCTCTACAATCGCTTTGATCTAAAGTTATAATAACTTCCATCCTAATCATATTAAATTGGGTTTGACAAATGGTAAGTGTTGTCTACTGCGCTATCTCTCCTTAAGAACATGCACCATCGTCTCCCCTGCAAAACAAACTGCAAATCCATCCTCTTCCCTCCTACAAATTTCAGCAAAATAACCATACACAAAAACCAATCTCAACCCACTTTCCATACAAAAATCAAATTGAGAGGAGGAGCAAAACAAGCCAAAACATCTGAAAATAAAACTTCAGATTCAAAGAAATCAACACCCAAACTTCAGATCTGTTAAACCCAAAAGATTTACAAAAATTAACAAACCCTTCAAACCCTCATCTCCTTCTTCTTCTTCTTCCTCCTTCCTCCTCCACCCCCTCTCACCCCCAACCCACGCACGCGCGCGCCGCCGCCCAAGCCGCCGGATAGCCGCCGCCCGCGCCGCCTGGAAGCCGCCGCCCGCCTGTGAAAAGCCGCCGTCGCCCGCGCCGTGAGGAGCCCGCCGGCCACCTGGCCGAAAGCCGCCCGCCTGTAGCCCCCGTCCTCCGCGCGTGTGAAGAGCCTCCCCCCTAAGCTGTGTGAGCTTCCTCCCCTTTTGAGTCCTTGCTGCAAGTTGTAAACGAATGAAAAAAAAAGGGGATAGAAACAAGGAACAGATGAAAGAAAGAGAGACTGAGAAAGAGGCTAACAAGAGGGTTGAGTTTTTAATGTCAGCCTTAATTAATTTGAAAGGGAGAAAGAGACAGTGACTGGGAGAAAAGGGTGACAGCCCATTTTTGGGGCTAGCCTATATTAAATATTAGGTGTGTGTGTGATAAAAGTATGTCACAGTCTTGGGTTATTATAGAATAAGAGAGAGTGTGTGGGTAGGATATTAATATATTTGATGTGTATTATAATAGGGTTGTAGTAGGTGGTAATAGGTGGAGTTTTTATGCAAACCGTACCCTTATCTTGGCATGATAATTAGTGTAATAATGTTGATTAGAAGTTTAATTATTCGGTTAGTTGTTAGTATAATCCAAATGTTAAATCATTAGGTATTATTTAAGTCAGCATGTTATTAATTGTTTAATGATGTTGCGTTAATAATATTAAGTGATATAAAGTGTATCAGGTTAATTTAACCCAATATAAACACCACCCTAGTCTGAGACCCCAATAAAAATCTGACGAACCTAAGTTGGGGATTAACTTAATTTTTGTACTTATCTTGCATTGTACCTAACTCGTTAACTTGTTTAACCAAAACAGAGAACCAGACGTTCTATAGCATAACGCTCGTCGAGGCGAACCCGTGACAACCGATATCACCAGAAACAGGCAAGTGATACTTGCCAGTAATTATTTAGGCCGTGTTTTAGGCCAATTTGTAAGATTGTGTAAAAGAGACTAGGCGGTGAAATGATAGTCGCCTAGACGCCCTATTTGATCTAGTTTGACAACGAAACTAGATCCGACACTTTACCTGCTTTCATTCATGCTGCCATGCCATGTTTAAATTTCAATTAACGGTACGCAATTTATCTGCTCATTGCCATGTCATGTCATGCATCATATGTTCTTCATGATTGAGTAGCACACGCTACAAATGTTATTGCTATTGAGGCTAGGTGCACCCCTACGCCAAATGAAAAACACTTCCTGGCTCGTGATCCAGAAGCGAGCACAGTGTTGTTGGGAAACCAACGCTCGAGACACGTGGAGGGGTAGGGTTAAGCGACCACTCAGCGTAGAAGTGTGCCCGTACAGCCACTTCAGCTGTAAGGCGTAAACTCTGTGCACAATGTGAAAAGTTAATGTTTTGTGAAAATCGTGAAATAGTGTTTTCGTAGTTTCTGCTACGACGTGCATGCATCATGTCATTTAAACTATTGCACTCTTTAAATGTCATTTCATATTGTTTAGAACTGCTAGTCGTTTTCTATATTTGAATCCTTGCACAAAAGTTCTCTGCTTCCCTTGGGAGACTTTTGTTGACATGTGCCCTTTTCTCTTTGGGTGTCACATGTCAGACTTTGAGACAGAGCAGGTAGCAGAGGACGAGCAGTTTGTTGACGCTGCGTTTGAGGTCCCTGCTGAGACCGAGTTCGAGGATACTGGTGACCAGTCCTAGACTCGTTTGGAGTCTCCCCTTAGTTATTATCTTTCCTTAGTTGTTGTTAGGTGTCGGTGCATAGCACCTATCTCTCGTTGTTTTGTTTGGCCATGCTTTAGGCCTATTGTTTAGACATGTACTTTTGTGCCTATTCTGTGATGTTGTAATAATTATTGGATGTTGTTGGTGGATGTTCTTTAATCTGCTTTATTATTATTGTTGTTTCGTCGCAATGCAAGGACCTGCTACTTTTCGAAATTTTTACAGATGCTTATCAGACTGCAGCTTCACAGCTCCACGTCTGAGCGGACCTCCTCACGTCTCGCCTTCCATATTAGGGAAGCGGTGCGTGACAAAGCTGAATGTATGGATTAGTGTTTGGTATGCTTTTGTTGGAAATGCACCAAGATTCACGCATCATTAGTATATCTGAAGCATCAGTTTATTGTCTCATTCACCTTCGGTTGCATGCCTGATATGGTTGTAAACTTTACTGCTTGACTTCACTATTTATTGAAATGATTGAGAATATTCATGCTTACATATAAATTTTAGTTGAAGTATTATTTTATTGAACCGTTCGTGCACATCTTAGAGTGAACCGAGTGCTACATTATTTCTTTCTCCACATATATCTTTTTATTCTCTACATGTCACTTGAGTTCACCTCCTAAAGCTACTTATATCGCATCTATTTCGTAAAAATCCCTACAAAAGAAAAAGGTTGCTCCAAAAAGTCCAAAAAGCCAAAAAGGAGCCAAAAATCAAAAATACGAATCAAATTGCTCCTACAAAAATCCAAGAAGAAAAATGAGAAACAAAGTCCAAAAGAAAAAAAAGATATTTCTCTATCTTATTATTGGAGCCACAAAATACTTGGGAAACCCAAGTCAAAAATCACATTTTCCACTATCATATTCCTTTAGATGCGATGCCTCAAGCTAAGCTTGGGAGATTGAATTCATTTGACCAAATGAGTGAGTATGACCTTAGAGTGGAGACGTGCATGAATGGGAATATTCGATAATGCTTAGACTTTGCAAAATATATTAGATATGAAGATTTTTCATGATTTGAAATAAATATGTGAATGCCATGACTCTTATTCTATTCTCTATTGCATGATTGGTGTGTATCTTATATGCTTCACTTATAACTTTTGATTGAAAAGTGAATCGCCAACATTTGTATATTAAATTCTATGAAATGTGTGATGTGGATATGAATTGATTGTATGAATTTAGAGAGTCCCTTTTGTTGTTCTTAAAAGCTTGCAAGTATCATGTCTAAGTAAGATATGAAATCCTTATAGCATGTGATTCGTATTTTCCAAGTTATCATGATGTGTAGCTTATGGCTTGAGATCTGAGAGAATAATCTAGCGACCCCTTCCACCTCGTGTTCTTTCTTTTTCATTTCATTTTTGTTGTTTTCATCTCCCGAGTTCGCCTCTCTACTTATCTTCCCCGAGGACGAGTAAGAGGTAAGCTTGGGGGATTTTGATCACTCCATATTTTATCCCTTTTTTCTGCATGTTTGCATGCCGTTTTGATCGCCCACATCGCGTCTTTCATGATTATTTGACAATATTGCGATGCTTTTCACTATTTCTTGTTTTTGTCGTATTTCAGGAGTTATAGAGCGATTCAGAGCGATTTTGAGATCAAGTGGTTCGCAAGCGCTAAGGAGTGTCACCCACGGCTCATTTGAGGGCCATTCAGCGATGGAAGATGGGTGGAAGAAGAAGGAAATTCGTAAGAGCGACGAGGAGGAGAAACGGAGAAGATTGGGCATTTACAGCATGCCACTCGACCGAGTAGACCACTCACTCGGTCGATCGGAACGGATACGTACTCAGAGTCAATTTCTGCGTACTCGGCCGAACAAAGAAAGCCCACTCGGCCGAGTGAGAAACTTCACTCGCCCCGAGTGGTACAGGGAATTCGTCCAGAGAAAAGGCCGAAGTTACTGGAATTTTCAGAGATCCTTTGGATACCTACTCGGCCGAGTAGAGAAGTCCACTCGACCGAGTGAAGAATCCAACTCGGCCGAGTGATGCCGATGACACGAACGCCCAGATTTTCAGACAGCCTTCTACTCTTTTGAAATCTTCTATCATTCTAGAGGTCAAAGTATTTTTATCATATTTTTTATGGATAATAGACTTCATGTAGGTTCCAACGCTGCTAAGAACGCGTCAATCGGAGGTCGGATGAAATCAGGGGAATTTCTGCAAGTCGATGCTGCAGTGCTGAAATTCGCTTTTCAGTGTCACTCGGCCGAGTGAGATTCCCACTCGACCGAGTGACCAGTTTTTGCCAGTTTTTGACAGAGTGCTGTTTTCTGGAAATTCTGCAGGAATTCCCACTTGGCCGATTGAGCTTTCCACTCGGCCGAGTCGCTGCCTGCCCAGAACTTAACTTACACGCGGACATGATTTTGGGCGCGGGTTTCAGGGAGTTTTTGGTCAGTTTTGCTAGGGTTTTTTGGGGGCTATTTAAGAGGGTTGTAGCCGTCATTAGAGGGGGTTCCCATGATGTTTTCTTAGTGATTATTTTAAAGATTAGGCGATGCCCTAGGCCCCCTCTTGGATCTAAAAGCTTGTATTTGGATTGGAATTCTTCATCAAAGCTAAGTATCTTTGTTCTTATTATTCGAATCTTTGATTTGATATCTTTATATATGCAAGCAATGTTTTTTATCGATTTCTCTATCGTTATTGCTATGCTTGAGTAGATTTGATGTTCTAGGGCATGGGGATGAACCCTATGGATCTAATTTTAGATTTGTGATGAATAAATTGAAATGTTGCTAGAATTTCTAAAGGGGTTTGGTAGTGATTGATTTATTACGGATAGCTAGGAATTTCCATCGATTGGAGTTTGCAAGAGATTGGATTCTAATCGATGGAAAGGCCTAGATATTCGATTTAGGTTTATAATCGAGATTCTCTAGACTTGGTTTGCAAGAGATTGGACCAAAGCTAGGATTTTTATTATAAATCTATACCCATATTCGTTTGCAAGAGATATTGGACGAATACGAACTATCACAACCTAGATCGTGACTCGAGTTTACACGAGAGTGGGCTCGAAGAGCGATTGAACGATGATGTCGATCCTAATGCTAGTGGCTTAGACTAGGGTTTGCAAGAGATTGGGCCCTATCCTAGGTTGCTATAGACCGGCAATAGCGCGAGAGCGTGAGCTTTGTTCTCTATTCAGTTACGACTAGTTCACCTCAACACAAGCCTAGTAATATTGAGATTCACTATTTACAATGATGTATGACGATCCGTAGTGGGGATTCCCTAGCTCTAGACTCTTTTATTGTATTAAATTTGAATCGACACTTTATCCGACTTCTTTATCACCGACACCGACATCCACTACCATTTCCATTATATCATTCCATAACCATCTCCACCAATAAAACATTCTTAGTCAAACCAACCTTGGATAGATTGGAGCCAACACCACCTCCTCGTGTTCGATACCCGCTCGCCACTTGACCGTGTGCTTGCGGTAAAACTACAATCGTTCTTCGGGTGTATATCCGGGGTCGATAAAGTTTTTGGCGCCGTTGCCGGGGAGGTGTTTCCCGTTGGGTGCCAATTTGTCACAATTTGGTTGATTAGAGTACGAAAAAAAAATTTAACAAAAGGGACTTTTCACCCCCGCCACCATTATTATCATTTCTATATTCTTTTGTGACACTGATATTTTTCTCCATGTATTTATCTTTGTTGATCAGATGCTATGGATTATACTACGTGGACCACAGATTTTGATCATAGTGCTCAGATGGAAGAATACTATTATGATCAGAGTGCTCAGATGGGAGAATACTATTTTGAGCAGAGTGCTCAGATGGGAGAAAACTTTTTTGATGAGATGCATGCACACCAGATTGAAATACAAGCCAAGCTTTATAAGGGCGCCCTTCAATTGGAATGCGTGAAGAGGGAACTTGAAATGAATGTGCTCATGCCTAAGGTTGCAGGGATTTCCAAAGATATCAGTTCTGCTTCTTCATTTTATGGGCAAGAAGCATCATCGGTCATATTACCAGAGCCAGAATGTGCCGTCATCGATCCCACATCCTACGATACAACTATTGCATATAAAGAATGGATGGACGAAGAGGCCGCGGAGGAAGCAGAAACTGAGTCATATGCACAGCCAGAGGAGGACGCATTTCAGAGATTATTGGATGGCCTCTTGGAGTCAGTGAGGTTCACCGGTTCAGAGAGCATTACAGCAGGTGATGCATTTGAGCTACGATTTGCAGATTTTGTTATGAACCGTGTTTCAGCTGCAGGAACAATTGAGGAGGACATCCATGTCAGTCTTGAGGGGGGTAGACTATATTTTCGGATTGCTTGCTGGCATTCCCCTCCACATGATACATCCCCACAAGTTGACACACCTGAGCAGCCAGCATCACCATCCCAGAGAGAGCCTACATTGATAGTTGATGAGAAGGCAAAGGAGCACACTATCGAGCCAGAGCATATTGACGAGGAGGCCTCACATGCGGAGCCAAAGCGTGCTTTTGAGGAGGCCTTACACACAGAGCCAGAGCTTATCACCGAGGAGGTCGTGCATCGGGACGAGGACATAGCCATTCATGAGGATCCCGAGCACTACCATCCTCCATTTGAGCTTCTGCTGCCACCTCATCCTTCCATTGACATCGAGGACTATCCCACAGAGCTTATGGATCCCTTTCAGGGAGATCTCTTCACCCCCTCATCTCCTACATTTGATTCCCCTCCATTGTATGATGTTTTTTGTGATTCAGATTTTGACGACTCATCGTGCCTTTTGCAGGTTACACATACATATGAACAAAAGGTACAATGGAATGTATACGAGGAGGAGAGCGAGGAGTTAGCACCCATTGTCGCATATGAATATGATCAAGAGGTGCGCTGGGATGAGTCTGACGATGATGAGGAGCTTCTTGATAAGGTCCACACCTATGATCTAGATTTACCTGAGCAGCATAGAGAAGACACCATGGAGACAGCTATCACGACACGTGAGGATATTGGATTATTTCCAGGAAAGTATCGTCCACCATTATTTATTCCATATATTTCTATAGACGATCCTCTTTGGGATACTTTTATTACGAGGGTGAATTTTTTGCAGCGGACTGATGCATCCTATTCTCTGCAGGGTACAGGTGGAGTCCTTGTGGGAATGCTGGAGGATGCATTGCTGGAGTTCGTTGGTGTCCGTGGACATACGCATCTGGCAGAGCCACAGAAGGAGCAGTTGGAGCAATTGCCTGCACCGGCAAAGATACTGGATCCGCCTTTTGCTATATGTGATATCAATCCAGTAGTGTAGAAATTTTTATGCTTTAAATAAACACGAATCCTCTCGACAGCGAGAGGACCGGATAGATTTGCTTGAATAAATATCACCTCATATGGCGGCAACAAAAATTTTTACACCCCAAACCCATTATATATATTAATTGCCCTCTTTATATTTTGATGTTTCACATCCTTTTTGCTCACCACCCATCGAACATTTCTTTCAAGTGAATACTCACATTCTTATTCGTTTGACTCAATCTCGCTTAGCAAAGCCATGATATTTTTGATCGAGTCATCTGAATAGGATTGTTTAGCATAAGCTTGGGGGAAAGCGCTCTCATGCATCATTGCATGTGCATGTAGTTGCATTAGGATTTCATGTCATTCATTTCATCATTTTTCATTCACCTCCCTTATATTTATCGTTATTCCTCATATTTTTCCTTTTATGATCACATTGAGGACAATGTGAAGTTTATGCTTGGGGGAGTGCATTTCCATGCCATCTAGTTGCACTTTTACTTTATTTTTAGGGTTTTTTTTAGAATTTTTCAAAATTTTGCATCATCTTTTTGAATTTTCCATCTTATTTTCCTTTTTTGTGTGTTCATGCATCATGTTGTGTGCTTGTTTTTCTTTTCTTTCCTCTCTTTTATTTTTTTATTTCTTTATTTTCCTTTCTCTTCTTCCGCTAGATGAGTTTTGTATGATGATATCTCTTATTGCTTTACCAACCATCACGATGCTTATTATTCCATGCCATGCTACTTAGAGTATTCCATAGTCTTGCTATTCACATGTACTTGCAAATCTATTTCTCTTGATGATTCTTCTATATGAATGCATGATATTAATTGAAGCTGAATGTATGGATTAGTGTTTGGTATGCTTTTGTTGGAAATGCACCAAGATTCACGCATCATTAGTATATCTGAAGCATCAGTTTATTGTCTCATTCACCTTCTGTTGCATGCCTGATATGGTTGTAAACTTTACTGCTTGACTTCACTATTTATTGAAATGATTGAGAATATCCATGCTTACATATAAATTTTAGTTGAAGTATTATTTTATTGAACCGTTCGTGCACATCTTAGAGTGAACCGAGCGCTACATTATTTCTTTCTCCACATATATCTTTTTATTCTCTACATGTCACTTGAGTTCACCTCCTAAAGCTACTTATATCGCATCTATTTCCCAAAAATCCCTACAAAAGAAAAAGGTTGCTCCAAAAAGTCCAAAAAGCCAAAAAGGAGCCAAAAATCAAAATTACGAATCAAATTGCTCCTACAAAAATCCAAGAAGAAAAATGAGAAACAAAGTCCAAAAGAAAAAAAATATATTTCTCTATCTTATTATTGGAGCCACAAAATACTTGGGAAACCCAAGGCAAAAATCACATTTTCCACTATCATATTCCTTTAGATGCGATGCCTCAAGCTAAGCTTGGGAGATTGAATTCATTTGACCAAATGAGTGAGTATGACCTTAGAGTGGAGACGTGCATGAATGGGAATATTCGATAATGCTTAGACTTTGCAAAATATATTAGATATGAAGATTTTTCATGATTTGAAATAAATATGTGAATGCCATGACTCTTATTCTATTCTCTATTGCATGATTGGTGTGTATCTTATATGCTTCACTTATAACTTTTGATTGAAAAGTGCATCGTCAACATTTGTATATTAAATTCTATGAAATGTGTGATGTGGATATGAATTGATTGTATGAATTTAGAGAGTCCCTTTTGTTGTTCTTAAAAGCTTGCAAGTATCATGTCTAAGTAAGATATGAAATCCGTATAGCATGTGATTCGTATTTTCCAAGTTATCATGATGTGTAGCTTATGGCTTGAGATCTGAGAGAATAATCTAGCGACCCCTTCCACCTCGTGTTCTTTCTTTTTCATTTCATTTTTGTTGTTTTCATCTCCCGAGTTCGCCTCTCTACTTATCTTCCTCGAGGACGAGTAAGAGGTAAGCTTGGGGGATTTTGATCACTCCATATTTTATCCCTTTTTTCTGCATGTTTGCATGCCGTTTTGATCGCCCACATCGCGTCTTTCATGATTATTTGACAATATTGCGATGCTTTTCACTATTTCTTGTTTTTGTCGTATTTCAGGAGTTATAGAGCGATTCGGAGCGATTTTGAGATCAAGTGGTTCGCAAGCGCTAAGGAGTGTCACCCACGGCTCATTTGAGGGCCATTCAGCGATGGAAGATGGGTGGAAGAAGAAGGAACTTTGTAAGAGCGACGAGGAGGAGAAACGGAGAAGATTGGGCATTTACAGCATGCCACTCGACCGATCGGAACGGATACGTACTCAGAGTCAATTTCTGCGTATACTCGACCGAACAAAGAAAGCCCACTCGGCCGAGTGAGAAACTTCACTCGCCCCGAGTGGTACAGGGAATTCGTCCAGAGAAAAGGCCGAAGTTACTGGAATTTTCAGAGATCCTTTGGATACCTACTCGGCCGAGTAGAGAAGTCCACTCGACCGAGTGAAGAATCCCACTCGGCCGAGTGATGCCGATGACACGAACGCCCAGATTTTCAGACAGCCTTCTACTCTTTTGAAATCTTCTATCATTCTAGAGGTCAAAGTATTTTTATCATATTTTTTATGGATAATAGACTTCATGTAGGTTCCAACGCCGCCAAGAACGCGTCAATCGGAGGTCGGATGAAATCAGGGGAATTTCTGCAAGTCGATGCTGCAGTGCTGAAATTCGCTTGTCAGTGTCACTCGGCCGAGTGAGATTCCCACTCGACCGAGTGACCAGTTTTTGCCAGTTTTTGACAGAGTGCTGTTTTCTGGAAATTCTGCAGGAATTCCCACTCGGCCGAGTGAGCGTTCCACTCGGCCGAGTCGCTGCCTGCCCAGAACTTAACTTACACGCGGACATGATTTTGGGCGCGGGTTTCAGGGGGTTTTTGGTCAGTTTTGCTAGGGTTTTTTGGGGGCTATTTAAGAGGGTTGTAGCCGTCATTAGAGGGGGTTCCCATGATGTTTTCTTAGTGATTATTTTAAAGATTAGGCGATGCCCTAGGCCCCCTCTTGGATCTAAAAGCTTGTATTTGGATTGGAATTCTTCATCAAAGCTAAGTATCTTTGTTCTTATTATTCGAATCTTTGATTTGATATCTTTATATATGCAAGCAATGTTTTTTATCGATTTCTCTATCGTTATTGCTATGCTTGAGTAGATTTGATGTTCTAGGGCATGGGGATGAACCATATGGATCTAATTTCAGATTTGTGATGAATAAATTGAAATGTTGCTAGAATTTCTAAATGGGTTAGGTTGTGATTGATTTATTACGGATAGCTAGGAATTTCCATCGATTTGAGTTTGCAAGAGATTGGATTCTAATCGATGGGAAGGCCTAGATATTCGATTTAGGTTTATAATCGAGATTCTCTAGACTTGGTTTGCAAGAGATTGGACCAAAGCTAGGATTTTTATTATAAATCTATACCCATATTCGTTTGCAAAAGATATTGGACGAATACGAACTATCACAACCTAGATCGTGACTCGAGTTTACACGAGGGTGGGCTCGAAGAGCGATTGAACGATGATGTCGATCCTAATGCTAGTGGCTTAGACTAGGGTTTGCAAGAGATTCGGCCCTATCCTAGGTTGCTATAGACCGGCAATAGCGCGAGAGCGTGAGCTTGGTTCTCTATTCAGTTACGACTAGTTCACCTCAACACAAGCCTAGTAATATTGAGATTCACTATTTACAATGATGTATGACGATCCGTAGTGGGGATTCCCTAGCTCTAGACTATTTTATTGTATTAAATTTGAATCGACACTTTATCCGACTTCTTTATCACCGACACCGACATCCACTACCATTTCCATTATATCATTCCATAACCATCTCCACCAATAAAACATTCGTAGTCAAACCAACCTTGGATAGATTGGGGCCAACACCACCTCCTCGTGTTTGATACCCGCTCTCCACTTGACCGTGCGCTTGCGGTAAAACTACAATCGTTCTTCGGGTGTATATCCGGGGCCGATCATGGTGCAAAAAGGAATATGAAGAAGAAGACTTGAATTGGTGAAATGAACTGATTGGATCTTAAGGGATTTGATTGGATCTTAAGGGACTTAAATGAACTGAAGGACACTCATCCAACAACACTCAAAATATAGGCCTTATCCAATATCACGCAGGGGAGATATTCAAGCAAAGAGCAGTTTTTGTTTTTAACCCGTCTTCATCCAATAACGCACAAAAACACAAGACAGAGGTTACAACAACAGCAATAAAATACTGAACCTACAAACAAAAAGATTATCTCCATCAACCTCCAGATACAACAAAAAAAGGGAGAGAAGATTTTTTTCTCACGACCTGCGACAACAATGAAAATCTCTTAACAATAGTTCTTGCTGAAATCATCTCTCAACAACACAATCAACGGCAGCCAGACCCAGATCATCATCTCCTTGTGGCTGCAAGCAACTCCGCTCAGCCTTGAATCATTGTCCCAACCAGCGACTCGAAGGCGAACGCAGCATCAACTTCGACAATTTGAAGTCGCCTGACCCTTCTTTGTCGATTCATCAAACAAGCACTCCGACGTGCCGCAACCAGCGACTCGAAGTCGAATGCAGCATCAACTCCGGCGATTCGAAGTCAACTGCCCCTTCTTCATCGATTCATCAAACAAGCACTCCGGCGTGCCGCAACCCACGACTCAAATCCGATCAAAGTCACATGCCCCTTCTTCTTCGATTCATTACCCACTGCAGCATCATCAAGCCACGGCACCTCCAACCCACGGCATTTTGATTCCATGAGCTTGGCACGACAGAGCATCAAGTCAGGGGAATTGACAACCTTGTTAGGAAGCCCACAAGTCACGATGGCCATTAGCGATGTAGATCTCTCGATCATGCCACTCAAAATCGCGGCTTCGCAAGCTGTGTTGGCATTAAGAGGGAATTTCTTTATGGACATCCCCTTGCATATCCAGCACATCAACTTGTTGCTGACCGAGCAGAACAACTAGCCAAGAGGGAATCTGACCGAGAGCTTTCCAGTTCCGCATCACATTGCTTTACGCACAATCCATCAACAAATCAGCTTTGCACAATGAACTTCAAAACCACGTATCTTCCAATCCAGACATCAGATTTGCGAACGGTTTGAGCCTACGTGACCACGATATCATAAACTTCATCACTGTGATAATTTTCCATATTTTTACTGAAGTATTAACTTGGTTATACTATTTTTTTGTGACATCTTACTGTGAATAGCTTTAGTCAAAAGCTACCTCTGTGCTTAAACTTTACAAACTATATCTTTGTACGGTGCGATCACTACCCGTAAGTGTGATCAGTTTTATTGAATGAAATCCTCATAGGTTTTGGGGTTGGAGTTTTAGCGAGGAGCCACTCCGTTAAAAATATCTGTGTCTGTTTATTTTTGTATTGTGATCTTTTTTTAATCTTGTGCCATACACCCTATTCACCCCCCGCCCTCTCTAGGGTGTTTTTCAATTGGTATCGGAGCGGGATTCCTTTTAGACTCAAAGTCTAGTGGAATTTCGATCCTATGTCAAAAATTCCGCACACATACTCATATGACACACACAATTAAAGAGAAGGACAGTCGTATCTTAGATCACCTCTATTTGATGGTACGGATTATAGTTACTGGAAACAACGCATGTCCATACACATCGAAGGTATCGATATAGCATTATGGAAAATAATTATTGAAGGCTTTACCCTATTTGAAAAACCCACTCCTGAGCAGCAAAAAGAAAATGATCGGTTACAAAATCTAAACTTTAAGGCCATGAGCATATTGTATTATGGTCTTAGTAAAACTGAATTTAACCGCATTAGTTCTTGTTCCACTACTAAGGATATTTGGACGAGACTTAAAGTAACTCATGAGGGAACTAGTGCAGTTAAGAAAACTCGTATTAGAATGTTATCATAGATATATGAAAATATTGCTATGATGCCTAATGAGTCTATTGATGTTATGTTTTCTCGTTTTGTAGATATCGTCAATCCATTGAAAACCTTAGTGAAGGATATCCCAGAGGAAGATTTGGTTGGAAAGATTTTATATTCTTTATCTGGTGATTGGATTCAAAAGAGGACGGCGATTGAAGAAGCACATGACTTGGCAGATATCAGTTTCGAGCAGTTAATGGGAAAATTAATGGATTATGAGGTTCAATTGAAGATGGCCAATGATAGCACACCAAATAAGGAAGAAAAATCAAAGGAGGAAACAAAGGAAAAGAATTAGATTTTCAAGTCTCCAAAATGCTCAAGGAGGAGATGAATGAATCAGACGATGAAAACATAGCTCTTGTTACAAGGAAATTTGTGAAATTCATGAAAAACAACAAAAGAAGGACGGGAAGTATTTGGGAAATCAAGAAAAACGAAGGAAATGATGAAGAAAGCTCTGCACCCCAGTGTTTCAGATGCAACAAGAGAGGACACATGAAAGCAGAATGTCCTCTTTTAAAAGGAAAATGAAAGGAAAAGACTGGTGATGGAGAAAAGAGGACGTCAAAGAGAGGAATGGTGGCTACATGGGTAGAAAGTGACGCAGAGGAGCTCTCCTCAGATGATGACTGGAACGACAACATTGAAACTTGCTTTATGACTGGAAACGAAAAGGTAAAAATTAGCTCCCTTGTTCAAAGTTTTGATGATGAAATAAATATTAGTGATGATATGTTTTCTAGCATGGAGGAAGCTTATGAATTTCTTGTAGAACTTCTTCAGGAAATGGGTCCTAAATTTCTTAAACCAAAAAGCGTTCGTGATTCATTAAAAAAGGAACTAGGGAGCATGGCACGAGAGAGAAATGAGCTTTTTGTTAAGTGGAAAGAACAAAAGGAAATAATAAACAATTTTGACGAAACCTAACAAGAAACAAAAACCTCAGAGCTAGAAAATGCTAATAAAAAGTTGGTTACGTTAGATCTTGACAACTTTAATCTAGCTAAAGACTTAAAGGATAAAATTAGCATTCTTGGCTCTAAAGATTCTAAAATAAAATTGTTGAACCTAAAAGTGGCTAGCAATGAAAAAATTTGGAAGAGTTTAAAAAAGAAAAATCTAATTTAATAAAAGGAAAACATATAGCCATTGATTTAGAAACTAGTGAAAAAGAAAAAAGATATGAGACTAGAATTAGTGAACTTGAGAATGAAAATCAAAATGTTAACTTGACATTAAAGAAATTCACAAATATCCAAGAAAGTTTTAATAGGATGATAAATGGGCTTAATGAACAATCTAGTAAAGATGGTCTAGGCTTTCAGAAAAAACAACCTAAGAAAAAAACTAGGAAGACCATTGAAAAGAATTTTGCAAGAGACATGAGCTTTCAACAGTGCAAGCACGGAAATCACATGTCATATACCAATAAGCATTCCAATGTTACATGTTTTTACTGCAACAAAAAGGGTCATGTTATGTATGATTGCTTAGCTAGATATTATCCTGAATATTTTATATGGATTCCAAAGCATCGGACTAACAATTGTGGATCCAAGATGTGGTTACCAAAGGGTGCATCTTCTTTTGTAGGTGCATCTTCAGGTGGAAAATGATAGCATTTGGTACCTTGATAGCGGTTGCTCGAACCACATGACGGGAAATGAATCCCTCTTCACGACGCTATCAAGGAAAGATGGAGAGACGGTTATTCTTGGAGATGGAAAGAAATGCAAAATCTTGGGTAAAGGTAACATTGGTAAGCATCCTCTTGTGGTTATTGAGAATGTTAATCGTGTTGATGGTTTGGCACATAATTTGTTAAGTGTTGTCAGCTATGCTCTATAGGCCTTAAGGTGCATTTCGAAAATAACAAAGTATATATTTTGAAAGGTGATGATATTCTTTTCAAAGGTACATCTTATAATAACATCTACACTATCAAACTTAGTGACTCAAATAATCTAAAATGTTTAATTGCATCACATGAGACTAGTTGGCTTTGGCATCGAAGATTAGGCCATGTCGGCATGGACCTAATCTCAAAGCTTGCTCGAAAGAAACTAGTGAAAGGTTTACCTCAAATTAGCTTTGATCGGGATAAGCTCTGCGATGCATGTCAACTAGGAAAGCAACATAAAAGTAGTTTCAATCCTAAAAATGTTGTAACTACTTCTAAGTCATTGCAATTAATACATTTGGATTTATTTGGACCCACAAAGGTTGCTAGTTTAGGTGGTATGCGCTATTGCTTTGTTATTGTCGATGACTTTTCACGTTTCACTTGGGTTTATTTTTTGACACACAAACATGAAACTTTTGATGTTTTTAAAATATTTTGTAAAAGGTTGAAAATGAAAAAGGTTTTTCAATAGTCAAAATTAGAAGTGATTATGGAGGAGAATTTGTTAATACTACCTTTGATGATTTTTGTATTTCAAAAGGTTATTCACATAATCTTTCCGCCCCGAGGACACCATAACAAAATGGAGTTGTTGAGAGGAAAAACCGTACTTTGCAAGAAATGGCTAGGACCATGATTCATGATTACAAATTGCCTTTATATTTTTGGGCTGAAGCCATACATACTTCTTACTACATTTTAAGTCGCGTGTCCATTAGCCCTATTTTGAAGAAAACACCTTATGAGCTTTATAGAGAGTTAACTTCCAACTTATCACATTTAAAACCATTTGGATGCAAAGTGCTATATTCTGAAAGTAGGCGAAAATCTGGATAAATTTGATGCAAAATCCGATGAGGGTATATTTGTTGGTTATTCACCACATTGTAAATCTTATCGAGTATTTAACAAAAGAACTCTTACTATTCAAGAAACTGAGCATGTGAAATTTGACGAGAAAAGTGCTATTAAAGAATCTTCTAGTGCTGAAGAATCTTCAGATATTGCAGGTGGCTTGGATGGACTGAAAATAAGCACTAGCAATTCCAATGAGCAAGAAAATAACAACGATGGTGCACCAAGAGAAGAAGGAGAAGATACTACGTCATCACAAGATCTCCCTAAGGATTGGCGCATCAAGAAGGATCATCCAAAGAACCAAATCCTTGGAGACACGGCGGAAGGTATACGTACTAGAAGTAGTTTTAATTTGATGGTTAACTTTGCATTTATATCCATTTTAGAGCCTAAAAATGTTGATAGTGCTTTAGAAGATTCCAATTGGATTATGGCAATGCAGGAGGAATTGTCACAATTTGATAGGAAGCAAGTTTGGAAACTTGTTCCTAAACCTAAAAATCAAACAATTATAGGCACTAAATGGGTATTTAGAAACAAACTTGACGAACTGGGAAATGTTGTGCGTAATAAAGCTAGATTAGTAGCCCAAGGTTATAACCAAGAGGAAGGAATTAATTTTGATGAAACCTTTGCTCCCGTCGTAAGATTGGAAGCAATTAGGATGCTTTTAGCATTTGCTAGTTTCATGAAATTCAAACTCTTTCAAATGGACGTCAAGAGTGCATTTTTGAATGGAGTTTTATCTGAGGATGTCTATGTCAAACAACCTCCTGGGTTTGAAGACTCCATCCACCCGGACTATGTTTTCAAGCTTAAACGTGCTTTATATGGGCTCAAACAAGCTCCTAGAGCTGGGTACGAGCGACTTAGTAAGTTTTTGCTTGAAGATAATTTTTCCATGGGAAAGGCTGATAAAACTCTATTTGTTAAACATCAAAGTAAAGATCTACTTGTAGTACAAATATATGTTGACGATATCGTTTTTGGTGCTACTAAAAATCTACTTTGTGAGGAATTTGTCACATGTATGTCTAGGAAATTTGAGATAAGCTTGATGGGTGAACTTAAATTCATGCTTGGATTGCAAATCAAACAATGTGATGATGGAATTTTCATCAATCAAGCAAAATATGCATAGGAATTAGTGAAGAAGTTTGGACTTGAAAATGTTAAGGAATGCTCTACTCGTATGTCAACGACGGCAACAATGGATAAAGATGAAAAGGGAACGAAAGTGGATGAATGCTTATACCAAGGTATGATTGGTAGCCTATTATATTTGACAGCTAGTAGGCCTGATATATTGTTTAGTGTATGTTTATGTGCTAGGTTTCAATCTTGTCCTAAAGAGTCACATCTCTCTTTAGTTAAACGAATAATTCGATATGTTAAAGGGACCATATATTTTGGTTTATGGTATCTGTAATGGCCAGTATTTTTAGCCGTGCTTTAGTTCGTGTGTACCGGTTTTTCCTTCAGTCGTCTGTTTGACTTTTCGTCCGTATGTTTCTTGTCACGTATGCGCGACTTTGTCTTTCCGTCTTTACCGTATCGTCATTAATTAACCATCACGTTTAATTAAAAACTTTAATTTAATTATTTACTAATTAATTTTGTTAATTAGTTTTGTTGTTTTTACTAATCACGTTTAAAACTTATTTAATTAATTAATCTTACTCATCATTCCTTCACGTTTAGAATTCTTTTATCAAAACGAAGAGAGGAATTGTAACACGTTATTAGCCGGATACCTTTCCCTTAAGTCAACAAACATCATTAAAACACATCCCAATCCAACACCTAAACACATTAAAACTGTTCCCTGATAATTCTTCCTAAGGCAAGCTAAGCTACGTCTCTTCTCCGTTATAATAATCTGCAAACCCTCCTTTCATTCTCTGCAAACCCTCCATCACACAAATCAAGAACAAATTTCACCCAAAACTTCTCAACACAGATTAGCCTCAAATCCATCATCTTCCCTAATCCAAATCCCTCAAACATCCACACTGAAACCCAAATCCAAAACCCAAATTCCATTTCAGAATCAAATGAAAACACAAATCAGAAAATAGCTTCAGATTCAAAAAAACAACAAATCTAAAATTATTTTGGATTCAAACCGAAGCAAACCCTTCAAACCCAATTTCAGATTTCTACAAATCAAACCCAAACATCAAACCATCCTCCTCTTCATTTCTCTTCTTCCTCCTCTTTCCTTCTCTTCCCTTGGCCGACCACCACCCCTCACCCTCGCCTGAAGCCGTGCGCCGCAGCCACAACCTCCCAGCTGAAGCCGCCGCCGCCTAGCCCTGTGCGCCGCCGCCTGCCGGAGCAAGCTGGCCGCCGCGCCGCCTGGTGATCGCCGGAGCCACCTGGGATTCCGCCGTCCGCTGCCGTAGGTCCCCTTGCGCATAAGTGAGCTCTTTCTCATGTGCATGGGTTGCCTTGGCTGCCCTTGGAAACAAATATAAAAAGGAAACAAGAAACGAAATGGCAGTAGATAGATGAAGGGAGAGGGGAAGTGACAGAGATAGTTATAGACTTATGAAGTAATAAAGAGAGAGTAAGAGAGTGAGAGAGAGGTAGATAAGAATTGGTTATTAAATAATATTAAGTTGTCACATGTAGCTTTTTAACCATGTTACTTTAGTCAAACCTGGTAGTGGACTTAATAATAAATTTAACCATATCATTCTATCTAAAGTAAGATTAAGTTTGGTTAGTATTAGAATTGATATTAGTTTGTTAATGATAAGTTCACCATGTTGATATGACTAAATACTGTTAGTGTAATACAATTTAAATAAATAATGTGCACCCTGTTTATATAACACAAAATAAACACCACCCTAGCCAGAAAACCCAATAAAATTAGACGAACCCACTTTAAGGATCAACTTGATATTTTGACTATCTCGCAAAAATCTAACTCGGTGATTTGTTTAACCAAAACAGAGAACCGGCAGTACCGACATGTAGTACCCGTCCAGACGAACCCACGACAACCGATACCACCGGAAACAGGCAAGTGATACTTACCAGTAATTATTTAGGCCATGTTCTAGGCCAATTTTTGTAGTAGCGTAAGAGAGACTAGGCGTTGAAATGATAGTCGCCTAGATGCCCTTTTGATCTAGTTTGACAACGAAACTAGATCTGACACCGTACTTAATCTAGCTTGACAACGAAGCTAGATCCGACACTTTTACTTGCTTTCATTTATGCTGTCATGCCATGTTTAATTTCAATTTACGGTACTCAATTTATCTGCTCATTGCCATGTCATTGCATGCATCTAATGTTTCATCGTGATTGTGTAGCACACGCTACACTTATTGTAATGATTGAGGCTAGGCACCTTCTTTGCGGGCACAACCCTATGCCAAAAACACTTCGTGATCCAGAAGATGGGCACCAGTCCATATTGAGAAACACTTCCTGGATTCGTGATCCAGAAGCGAGCTCACGTACTTGGGAAACCAAGGCTCAACACATGGGAGGGGTAGGGTTAAGCGACCACTCAGCGTAGAAGTGTGCCCGTACAGCCACTTCAGCTGTAAGGCGTAAACCCTGTGCACATCGTGAAATGATAATGTTCGTGACTCGTGAAACCGTGTTTTTCGTAGCTTCTGCTACGACGTGCATGCATGTCATCATGTCATCTTAAATTGTTGCATTCTTTAAATGTCAAGTCTTTCATTATATTTAGAACTGCTAGTCTCTTTATTTTATTTGTATCCTTGCAAAAAAGTCCTCTGCTTTCTTGGGAGACTTTTGCTGACATGTGCCATTTTCTCTTTGGGTGACACATGTCAGGTTTTGAGCCTGATTTAGTTGCAGAGGACGACATGTTGCTGACGTTCAGCTCGAGGATTCTGGTCCTACCCTTAGTCTTAGCCGGTGACTCTCTTTAAGTTGTTGTTACCTTCTTAGTAGCTGTTGTTAGGTTGTTAGGTGCGCAGCACCATTACTTATTGTAGTTTCGACCATGCTTTAGGCCTCTTGTTCAGACTTGGTATCTTTCTGTGATGTTAGAATATTTGCTGGATGTTTTGTTGGTGGATGTTCTTTGATCTGCTTTATTATCATTGTTGTTGTTTCTTCGCAATGCAAAGGACCTGCTACTATTTGAATTTTTACAGACGCTTATCAGACTGCAGCTTCACAGCTCTACGTCTGAGCGGAACTCATCACGACTCGCCTTTCATTTTAGGGAAGCGGGACGTGACAGGTTTTAGTATTGGCCCATGCAGGTCCTCTTTGCATCTGCGAAATATCGGAACAACAATAATGATAACAACATCCATTTAAATATTCGGAACATTCAAGTCATGAATTGAGTCTAATCAGAAGGTTTTCCTTGTCTTAGATGGTAGGATGACTTAGATAGACGTCCAGGTTTGATAGTCAGGCGCTTTCGTTGAGACTTAGTTGTACTCGTCTTAGGTTACCTTAGTAGTCTCCCACCCAGCCCTGACTATATTAGATCCATAGAGCTTTTCCTCTAGTCGTTCTTGAGTCCATTAATTTCAGGCCAGCAAAACGAAATTTTGATACTCTTAGGACCCTTCCCTGAGACCTCTATTACAATCTAGTTCATTAGAAAGTCTTAGTGCTAAGTTCTCATGATCTTTAGTCGACCTAATAATTAGGCCCTTGATTTTTATTATTATTCCTAGTCCTTACATCGCTATGTTAATGACCGTATAATTCCATCGTAGCAAATTCACCTGAGTTAATTCCCCGTCATGTTTACATTTTAACCATTCAACTCCCTCCTTACTCTCGACCCACGTGATCTTCCTGACAGCCATCATTGTCCTTTGAATCACTCGCATTACTATACTAATTTTACTGTCGATATCCCTTTCATGGAATTTCTCGTCCGGTTTAACTTCTTTAAAAATCTTTAATATATATACATAGGCCTCATATTTTTTAACTGACTTAAAATCATTCTTTGAGTTGAGTTTCCTTCACTGAAAACTTTTAGTCATTAAATTTTTAATGACTTCTAACCTATACCATCCTGTTTTACTTTCTACATATAGAGATCTTTATCTTTAAACCTTTTGTTGATGGCACGCATATAAATGATAAGCTTCCTTCAATGGACCATGATCCGGTCAATGTGCTTGGCTAAATTTGTTGGATCGCCCTAGCTAGACTTGGGGTAAGTGATCCTGGCTTAGTCACTTCCCTGGCCGTGTCCGCTGGACCGCAAGGACATGAGTCATGATTATGTATGGCATTTTCTTTCTTACTATACTACAACAGATTCGAAACAACCGACCATATACTAATTTAAATACGTTTTATAAAACTTCAACTACTTCAGTGTATTAGTTCTGTATTCATCGTATTTATACTTTAAAACTTTTTGAAACAAAAATCTATTTATGAAACAAACACTACATCTCTGCACCCATGACTCTTCCGTCTATTACTGATCTACCGTTTAACTTATACCGCCTACCCACTATCTTTATATATGTTATTGGGACATTGTCACATATTATCATACCTCTCATTCTCCTATTGAATTATTCATAACCATCTCTATGCCATCTGATCAAGCTAACTCTTGTCACAACTACTAATTTGATACCACTGTTCTATAGACTAAGTCGAGCCTACTCGAACATGATGGAACGGTATAATAATAAGCAGTCTTAAATTACTACTGGATTAGTGTCTAGAAAGGAATGGGAAGGGGGTTGGTCAACCAATGGACTTGTCTTGCGGTCATAGAAGTGACCTGTGCCTTCAAGCCCTGACTGCCTGGCTGGTTTGGGAGTTAAAAAAACTTCTTATTATTAGGCCAGCCTACACTATTAGAAAGTCAAGCGACGTTTGTTTTCCTCATGATCGCACATTACTTGTCTTTTCAGTGTTACTGCGTCTACCTGGTTGTCTTACTATTGTTATCACATTGCCTGTTGGTTAAAACATTGTTGCTACCATATACCATGCCACCGTCGTTACTTTTGCACTTGCACAATCACCTTTACTTTATACATTACATGCACTTTACTTACCACACTTGAGCAGCCACCAGTACTTTACTTTTCGTTTGTATATGCATGCCTGTTCTTACTCCTTGCACCTGTAAGATCATCTTTCTGACCGAGCTAACTCCATATCCTTGCCTCACCTGAACCCATTCGTGGCAAACTTTATCCGTTACATCAAACAACTCTGTATCCTACATTATCTCTTGGTTACACATTAGTACATCTATTTACTTACTTTAGCGAGATTAGTTTTACATTTGCGTTATAACCCTTTTTAAAATGTTATTCCTCTACCTTTATTTTCTATCATCAGCACTGTTGAAATTTTTGTTATGTGTTATGTTGATAGGATGATAGATATGATTATTATTATAAAGGGATTATAATTACGGATGAGAGTTGTTGAGATGATGTAAGGTATTGTGTATTGATTGTTTACTATAATGATAGATAGAACGATGTGTTCAAGAATTATATTTTACATTCGGATATACACATACCTAGTGGCTTCAATAGGATTCCATACTATTAGTAGTGCACAAGAAGATGAATACATTACGGATTTGGAATTCATATCATGATTTGTGATGATTAGTAAAATACGTAAAGTAACAAGACCTCATCGTACAGGTAAAGTGATGGAGGCGTCAGAAATAATATGAGATGTTGATACGAATGGATAAGTTGTGTAAATTGATCTAAGTCGCTTAAGATTCAATAAGAAATGATGAGATGTGATTTAATGATTTGTTAATTAAGATGTTTAACTTATGAATTGTCACGATGAAGAATGAGTTGGGAGCATGATAAATGATGATGATAAATGGCGAGGTATACTAGGCGTATTTGTACTTGTCATCTTATGTTAGTAATTGGTAGAACACCATTATATCAATGGATTAATACAAGAATAAGATTAGAATTGGGATTTATGGATGTCACAATTATAGTATTACAAGTTAGGTTATACAATGAGCAAGGGATGATACACTACGGATGGACAACCTATGAGAATGAACAGTTTAGTTTTGGAGAACTTGGGTATAAAGGATACCGTACATTATAGACCCCCCCCCCCAAAAAAAAATATTTTACTGCCTTAATAACAATGATGAGCAAAGGAGTGAAGAAATTTGTAAGAAGTATTGATTGAGGATAGTTTGGATTTTCCCTTCAGAGGTTGCCTTGTTTAGAGTATTAATTATTTAAGACAAGAATTATGAGATAGAAATCAAAACAGAGAAGAGAAGTATTGGACCTGTATTTAAGTTCAGGATATGCTTATAGCTGTAACATTATTCAATGACGAGATGAGAAGTCATGATTTATTTTAGGAACACTTGTTTGAGGTTATGAGTTTAACAACCAGGGTGTTAGAATATTGGGATTGCAGTTGGGAGTATATTTATATATTTGTATTTTATTATTTTCTCATCCTTGTCTCTGCACATCTTGGGTAGCCGTCCCCAGCCTTTTCACTTGCCCACTAACGGTTAAGGCCATCAATGATGCTAGTCATCTGAACCTCTTTTTAAACTCAGTATTAACCACATCACTTGTATCTTTTCCTAACCAATTCATTTCTTCATCTCGAAGTATTTCAAGTCATAATTTACCTCATAGAAACACCGGAGCGTTATCCATACTTGTTTCCTGCTCATTAGTTGATAAGAATTCCGAGGACGGAATTTTCTTAAGGTGGATAGAATGTAACGACCAGTATTTTTAGCCGTGCTTTAGTTCGTGTGTACCGGTATTTTCCTTCAGTCGTCTGTTTGACTTTTCGTCCGTACGTTTCTTGCCACGTATGCGCGACTTTTTCTTTCCGTCTTTACCGTATCGTCATTAATTAATCATCGCGTTTAATTAAAAACTTTAATTTAATTATTTAGTAATTAGTTTTGTTAATTACTTTTTGTTGTTTTTTACTAATCACGTTTAAAACTTATTTAATTAATTAATCTTAATCATCATTCCTTCACGTTTCGAATTCTTTTATCAAAACGAAGAGAGGAATTGTAACACGTTATTAGCCGGATACCTTTCCCTTAAGTCAACAAACATCATTAAAACACATCCCAATCCAACACCTAAACACATTAAAACTGTTCCCTGATAATTCTTCCTAAGGCAAGCTAAGCTACGTCTCTTCTCCGTTATAACAATCTGCAAACCCTCCTTTCATTCTCTGCATATCCTCCATCACACAAATCAAAAACAAATTTCACTCGAAACTTCTCAACACAGATTAGCCTCAAACCCATCATCTTCCTTAATCCAAATCCCTCAAACATCCACACTGAAACCCAAATCCAAAACCCAAATTCCATTTCAGAATCAAATGAAAACCCAAATCAGAAAATAGCTTCAGATTCAAAACAACAACAAATCTGAAATTATTTTGGATTCAAACCCAAGTAAACCCTTCAAACCCAATTTCAGATTTCTACAAATCAAACCCAAACATCAAACCCTCCTCCTCTTCCTTTCTCTTCTTCCTCCTCTTTCCTTTTCTTCCCTTGGCCGACCACCACCCCTCACCCTCGCCTGAAGCAGTGCGGCGCAGCCACAACCTCCCAGCTGAGGCCGCCGTCGCCTGGCCCTGTGCGCCGCCGCCCGCCGGAGCAAGCTGGCCGCCGCGCCGCTAGGTGATCACCGGAGCCGCCTGGGATTCCGCCGTCCGCTGCCGTAGGTCCCCTTGCATGCAGGTGAGCTCTTTCTCGTGTTCGTGGGTTGCCTTAGCTGCCCTTTGAAACAAATAAAAAAAGGAAACAAGAAACGAAATGGCAGTAGATAGATGAAGGGAGAGGGGAAGTGACAGAGATAGTTATAGCCATATGAAGTAATAAAGAGAGAGTAAGAGAGTGAGAGAGAGGTAGATAAGAATTGGTTATTAAATAATATTAAGTTGTCACATGTAGCTTTTTAACCATGTTACTTTAGTCAAACCTGGTAGTGGACTTAATAATAAATTTAACCATATCATTTTATCTAAAGTAAGATTAAGTTTGGTTAGTATTAGAATTGATATTAGTTTGTTAATGATAAGTTCACCATGTTGATATGATTAAATACTGTTAGTGTAATAAAATTTAAATAAATAATGTGCACCCTGTTTATATAACACAAAATAAACACCACCCTAGCCAGAAAACCCAATAAAATTAGACGAACCCACTTTAAGGATCAACTTGATATTTTGACTATCTTGCAAAAATCTAACTCTGTGATTTGTTTAACCAAAACAGAGAACCGGCAGTACCGACACGTAGTACCCGTCCAGACGAACCCACGACAACCGATACCATCGGAAACATGCAAGTGATATTTGCCAGAAATTATTTAGGCCATGTTCTAGGCCAATTTGTGTAGTAGCGTAAAAGAGACTAGGCGATGAAATGATAGTCGCCTAGACGCCCTTTTGATCTAGTTTGACAACGAAACTAGATCTGACACCCTACTTGATCTAGCTTGACAACGAAGCTAGATCCGACACTTTTACTTGCTTTCATTTATGCTGTCATGCCATGTTTAATTTCAATTTACGGTACGCAATTTATCTGCTCATTGCCATGTCATTGCATGCATCTAATGTTTCATCGTGATTGCATAGCACACGCTACACTTATTGTAATGATTGAGGCTAGGCACCTGCTTTACAGGCACAACCCTATGCCAAAAACACTTCCTGGCTCGTGATCCAGAAGATGGGCGCCAGTCCATATTGAGAAACACTTCCTGGACTCGTGATCCAGAAGCGAGCTCACTTACTTGGGAAACCAAGGCTCGACACATGGGGAGGGGTAGGGTTAAGCGACCACTCAGCGTAGAAGTGTGCCCATACAGCCACTTCAGCTGTAAGGCGTAAACCCTGTGCACATCGTGAAATGATAATGTTCGTGAAATGATAATGTTCGTGACTCGTGAAACAGTGTTTTTTGTAGCTTCTGCTACGACGTGCATGCATATCATCATGTCTTCTTAAATTGTTGCATTCTTTAAATATCAAGTCATTTCATTATATTTAGAACTGCTAGTCGCTTTATTTTATTTGTATCCTTGCACAAAAGTCCTCCGCTTTCTTGGGAGACTTTTGCTGACATGTGCCCTTTTCTCTTTGGGTGACACATGTCAGGTTTTGAGCCTGATTTAGTTGCAGAGGACGACAGGTTGCTGACGTTCAGCTCGAGGATTCCGGTCCTACCCTTAGTCTCAGCCGGTGACTCTCTTTTAGTTGTTGTTACCTTCTTACTAGCTGTTGTTAGGTTGTTAAGTGTGCAGCACCATTACTTATTGTAGTTTCGGCCATGCTTTAGGCCTCTTGTTCAGACTTGGTACTTTGTGACTCTTTCTGTGATGTTGGAATAATTGCTGGATGTTTTGTTGGTAGATGTTCTTTGATCTGCTTTATTATCATTGTTGTTGTTTTGTCGCAATGCAAAGGACCTGCTACTATTTGAATTTTTACATACGCTTATCAGACTGTAGCTTCACAGCTCCACGTCTGAGCGGACCTCATCACGACTCGCCTTTCATTTTAGGAAAGCGGGGCGTGACGGTATCCTTGTTCCACATCATTTGAGCTTGTAGGATATTGTGATGCGGATTTTGCGGGAAGTAAGACCGATCGTACGAGTACCACGGGAACTTGCCAACTACTAGGTATGTCTCTTGTTTCATGGTTCTCCAAGAAGCAAAACTCCATAGCATTGAGTACAACCGAAGCCGAATATGTTTCAGCAGGTTGTTGTTGTGCTCAAATTCTATGGATGAGACAAACCCTAAGAGACTACGATCTTACTTTCCAACCTACAACCATTTGGTGTGACAACAAAAGTGCTATAAATCTATCTAAAAATCCTATTCTACACTCTAGGACAAAACATATTGATATTCGTCACCACTTTCTTAGAGATCATGTTGATAAGAAAGATATCTCTTTAGGATATATTTATACCGAAAAACAATTAGTGGACATATTCACCAAACCCTTAAACCAAAAACAATTTTGCTTCATTCGAAGGGAGTTGGAGATTATGTCACTAATTGAGCTTTAGCACGCATATCCATGCACATACACATGCTTAAACATTGTATCTAATTCACACACATTGCACACTAAATCATGTCAACATTGGTTTGATCATTCTTTGTATGTGCATGCATGTTCGTCATGAATATTATTGACTTTGGTTGAGAATTTGATATGAACCATGTCAGACATCTTAGAAACATTAAAATGTTTTTGATGATGATGCACCATATTTTTGTAAAATCCACATGCTTGAATTATTAATGAAAAAGTGAAACTCGTAAGCATACCAAATTGTATGAATCAAATAGATTGATTGTGTCTTATAAAATATGGAGATAATTGGATGTGCTTAGATTCTTAAGTTTTTGAACCTATATTTTTTCTTTACAAATTTTGAGTGCTTAAATCTCTATGGAAAATTATATAGTAGGAGTCGAAAATGTCGATGCCTTCATGCTTCACTATTCTGAGACACCAACATTGTAATATATAATAATAAAAGGGGAACGAGAAATAGAACAATAAAAAGGGGTTAGCAAAACATCTTTAAATATGCTACATTTGATACCGACGGCTAGTAACCAGATTTCGGGGGTTTGTTGAGCGATGCGTATGAAATATGGTAAATGAAGTAACCACTTAGCGCACCTCAATTCCAAAGGACCCGAAATTTAACATCATGGGATTCCTTGCTTGGCGTCTCCCTACACCTTACGTATTGATTATTCCATAACAACGAAAGCTCACAAATTGTATTAGATAATCTTATATTTTGCTCTTTTAGTTTCTAAGCACCTCTTGTTAAAGTGTTTCATAATACAACATCATCTTGTTAAATTTCTTACAACGAACGTATGCTTTCAATGCTCATGAAATTTGTTATAATTTGAGTTCGTGGGGAGAAAGCATTAATATGAGCATCGTCATCAATTTCTTGTTTCTTTGATATGCTAAATTTGTCTCATATCTCATCTTTAACCTTTTCAATAGTATTTGTGACCTTTTCGATAAATGGCAAAAGGGGGAGAGTAGAAAGAGAAGAAACATTAAATAATGAATTAATCAAGGGGGAGAGATACACATTTTGAGGGGGAGCTTGTCACTTCTTTTCATAAGAGCACATGGACAGGGGGATCATTGTATGATGTTTATTATCTTGTGCCTATGTAACCTGCTCCTCAATATTGTTTCTAAATTTTTTCTAGGCTTGTTTGCCATCATCAAAAAGGGGGAGATTGTTGGCCTATTTAGTTCACTAAATAGGTCATACGAGTTAATTTTGATGATGACAAACAAGTCGTGTGACTAACGTCTTTCATTAAGTGATTTCAGGGGGAAAAGTGCAAAATAAATTTTGTTTGCAAGAGAGAGATTGTATGTGGACATTGGTGCAAAAAAGAATATGAAGATGAAGACTTGAATAGATCAAATGAACTGATTGGATTAAGGGATTTGATTGGATCTTAAGGGATTTAAATGAAGTGAAGGACCCTCATCCAACAACACTCAAAATATAGGCCTTATCCAATGTCACGCAGGGGAGATATTCAAGCAAAGAGCAGTTTTTTTTAAACCCGTATTCGTCTAAAAACACGCAAAAACACAAGACAGAGGTTACAACAACAACAACAAAATACTGACCCGGCAAACAAAAAGATTATCTTCATCAACCTCCCGATACAACAAAAAAAAGGGAGAGAAGATATTTTTTTCTCACGACCTGCGACAGCAATAAAAATCTCTTAACAATAGCTCTTGCTGAAATCATCTCTCAACAACACAATCAACGGCAGCCAGACCCAGATCATCATCTCCTTGTGGCCGGAAGCAACTCCGCTCAGCCTCGAATCATTGCCGCAACCAGCGACTCGAAGTCAAACGTAGCATCAACTCCGGCGATTCGAAGTCGCATGCCCCTTCTTCGTCGATTCATCAAACAAGCACTCCGGCGTGCTGCAACCAGCGACTCGAAGGCGAACGCAGCATCAACTCCGATGGTTCGAAGTCGCCTACCCCTTCTTCGTCGATTCATCAAACGAGCACTCCGGTGTGCCGCAACCCACGACTCGAATCCGATCGAAGTCACCTGCCCCTTCTTCTTCGATTCATTACCCACTGCAGCATCATCAAGCCACGGCACCTCCAACCCACGGCAGTTTGATTCCAAGAGCTTGGCACGATAGAGCATCAAGTCAGTGGAATTGACAACCTCGCTGGAAAGTCCACAAGTCACGGCGGCCATCAGCAGTGTAGATCTCTCGATCGTGACACTCAAAATCGCGGCTTCGCAAGCTGTGTTGGCATTAAGAGGGAATTGCTTTACGCACAGCCCGTTGCATGTCCAGCACACCATCACCTTGTTACTGACCGAGCAGAACAACTAGCCAATAGGGAATCTGACCGAGAGTTTTCCAATTCCGCATCACATTGCTTTACGCACAGTCCATCAACAAGTCAGCTTTGCACAATGAACTTCAAAACCGCGTATCTTCCAATCCAGACATCAGATTTGCGAACGGTTTGAGCCTACGTGACCACGATCTCATAAACTTCATCACTGTGATAATTTTCCATATTTTTACTGAAGTATTAATTTGGTTATACTATTTTTTTGTGAGATCATACTGTGAATAGCTTTAGTCAAAAGCTATCTCTGCGCTTAAATTTTACAAACTATATCTTTGTACGGTGAGATCACTGCCCGTAAGTGTGATCAGTTTTATTGAGTGAAATCCTTATAGGTTTTGGGGTCGGCGTTTTGGCAGGGAGCCACTCCCTTAAAAATATATGTGTCTGTTTATCTTTATATTGTGATCATTTTTTTAATCTTGTTACACCCTATTCACCCCTCTAGGGTGTTTTTAGAGTCTATTTGGTGAAATATTCTTCAAGGGGTTTTATATACTTCTTCTCCATCATTCTCCATAGTGATATGCTCTTGAGGAATATCACCATACGAGCCTTCCAATAACTGATATTTGACTCGTTGAATAGAGGAGGTCGAATGGTGGATTGGCCTTCGGTAATAGAGGATGTACCATCACGGTTGTTGTTGTCGGTTCCCATAGTTTGACCCCACACCGATACCAATTGTAGGACCTAAAATTATAGGGGAAAACACTAGAAGGGGGTGAATAGTGTTTTATGAAAATAAAAAAAGAAATTGAGTCTAATTAAAATCTCTAATGCAACCAAGAGTGCAGAATAGAAATAATGAATACACCAACCCAGAAAATGCAGACGCAAAAAATGATATACCCTGGTTCGGATTCCCCTTAGTCAAATCCCGACTCCCTGGAATCCTATTCCAGCAACCCACTAGCAAATCGCACTAGTGATTAGTGATCCACTAAAAAACCTCTTACCAAATACCGGTAAGAGTAAAGCCAATACAACTTAATCATCACTTTCCACAAACCAAGAATGGTCCACTTTCACAGATTAATAGTAATCTCACAAGAGATGAGATGGAAATTTAAATACTTCAATGTGATATAAATACACAATCATATACCTTGAAAGATCTTACTTAGAAGTGAAGGCTAGGTGTGAAATGGGAGCTCTTACAGCTTGTCCAAAAGAGGGAGTAATGAATGATAAAGATGTGAGCTTTTACCCTTCAGGAGAAGTAAGGAAAACGTGGCTTTTAATCCAAGATGGAGGTTTGAATGCACTTCTATTAATTGGATCAATTCTAAAGGTATTCAAGAAGTTCTGAATTGAATGCATCAAGCCCCTATAAATAACCCCCAAAAATCCCACCAAATCGTACAGAAAATCTACAACATTAAATGCTGGAAACAGCTAATAACAAACAGAAATCCAAGTCACCAAATGACTAGAGAAGCCCTACCATGCGACTGGGGCACTATACTGACACCATCATAAATGCAGTTTAACGGATATTCGATATACGTCTGATGAAGGGTTCCCAGACGTTTGTGCTACTGTTCAAACAACTGGCTCTAAAGCATCAGTCGACTTAATAGTCAGGCCCAAAAGAAATGGAGTTACAGAAAAGTTTGGCGAAAAATACCAGACGACTATAGAAGGGGTATCATAGGTTTGACTATTCAGATGACTGGGACAAAGGCATCAGCCGAATTACAAGTCAGACCAAGAGAATTGGACTTACTGGAATTTTGGTCAGAATAAACCAGATGACTGATGGTGATCTCCTGGTCGTCTGTCCATCAGTTTAGTCGCTTAAGAAGAGACTATCAGATGTCTGTTATGTTAAAAGGTTCCCAGCACTGTACAATGAATGCATGCCAGGCATCTGGGTGACAACCACCAGACGTCTGGTTGAGGGCTGAAATATCAGATTTGAGATTTAATAAGCTCTAACCCTATGGGATCACTACATCAATGTTCTACAGTGTTTGTGTGTGATAAGTAGGTGCTTCAAGTAAGATTATTCAAGGCTTAATATTCTAATTCAATAATGAAGTAAAGAAATGAAAGATATTACATAGTAATCAAATTCACTTCCTATTGAATTCATTGAAGCCTTATATTTGATTCTTTGAGTGCATCTATCGATTTCCTCATGTTATCACTTCATAACATCGTCGCATTTGACGATGCTATTTATTTACTACAAAACAAGTGGTTAGTCACAATTAATTATGTATGCTCATCATCAAAACCAAATTGGGGAATCCAATATTCAACATTAGTGTGTGCATGTTAGATAGTGTAACACATGATTGATTATTGTAGCCAAGTAATGACTATACTGTGTTTGGAATGTTAGTATAGACGTGGACCTAGGCTTTGCCAACTTAGAGACCTAATTTAATATGGAACTACATGAATGCTTATTAACTACTTTCATGCCTACTACCCATGCTTACAAAAATTGATAGACTTAAGCACGTAAATCCATGCTTGATACACTCTTCACATGCAAACTTATGCTCACTAGTTATACTTGTCACGTACTTACATGCCTGCTATGTTGCTACACTTGTCACGTACTTCCATGCCTGCTATGTTGCTACACTTGCCTGATATGTTGTAACGCTTGTCACCTCAGAACCAAGTATGAAAATACTATTACACTTGTTGCACGTTTAAATAGTCACATCATCTGCTGGATGTCATCTACTACTCATTGTATGCTATTGAAAATATCGTGCTAGATTATCATATGAAATGTTATATGGAATGACATGTTGGAACATAGTGATTGAAAGACATACCGCGTCGGAATATAATGATTGAATGGTATACTGTGTTGGAACATAATGCTGGGTTATCCTGTTAAAATTGAATGCATAAAATAGTTGACACTTCACTGAGTTTTTAGGTACTCATATTAGAGAAAGTATGGGAGTGACTCGGAGTCCATCTACACATTGCACTGTACCATACCGACCGTTTAAAATGTATTGAGATTTGCCCGGGTGAGCGCCCTCGTGGCAAAAGATGGGCTCAATTGTTGCTTATTATAGTTTCTTATATGTGTCATATAGGTTCTTGTTTTACTACTGCTTGCACAGTTATAAAATGGTTTCGTCTTATTTCCATTACTGCATGCATGTCTTACTATTGTTGTCACCTTGCATGTTGGTTAAGATGTTTTAATACCAAGTCATACATGCCTTACCACAGTTGTTGCTCTGGTGCTTTACTTCTTATACTTGCATGGCTGCCTTTTCATAGCATGTTTGTTTACATGCTCATACACTTCTTTTAATACCATTTCTAGAATTATTGTGACTTACCTATATTTCTGCTTCGTGGTACCGTCAGATGACACATATATTGACGAAGAGGATCCCGAGTTTGAGGAGCCTGAGTTCGATCCGGAGGCCATATACTTTTTAGACTTTAAGTTGTATGTATGACGTACCTTCATATGTATTTTTATTCTGCTTTACCTTTCATGTATTTTGTGTGTGAGCTGTTGTTGTGTGGTATATTTCAGATATGGATTGTAATAACTAGACACTTATTTGAGTATTTAGTACATCTCTGCATCATATACTATATTGTTTTCACTGGTTAACTGTAGGACCTGCAAATGTATCCAATAGTAATGGCCCCTAGAGAGCGGGTTATTACAACGTGGGTCCCATAAAAATCTTCTTCATTAGGAGTGGCCTCTGCCTTCATGGAAGTGTCCATCGGTCTTGGGTATTACATTATATTCCTCACTCCACTTTTCTCTTAAGAAGGAAAAGTGCAAGAAAAATAATAGTGGGACTTAAAGCCGATCCAAAACCACAATATAGCCAATCATGCAAAAATTGTGATCAAGACATTTTCATCACATATCACAGATCAGGCATACTACTAGGTGTATTTTCTACCCCTTTTCCACCCTTTCGCCCTTCATTTTCCACATTTATTCTTCAACACTTCCACTATTTTTCCCGTTTTACCCGTTTTTGTACATTTAATGCTTTAGAGATATATTTTGTGTATTTCAGGGAATCTGTGCACAAAACGATGTGATTCGGTGATTTGCAGAGCGTGGGAGAGAAAATGGCGACAAACAACGAATGTCAAAGATATAAGGAATAAGAAATATGCCAAAAAGCAGGTAACACAGCCATATGTGCAACCACACGACCGTGTCATATCATGAGCCCGAGGTGGGAGCATCAGCATCCTTGACACGGTCGTGCAAAATGTTGCTGTAGAAGGAAGATTGTTGTCCTTATGCACGCTCGTTTTGAACGACAATGTCACCTAGGGTGTGAAGAAGTATTGACACGTCCGTGCCAATTTGCGGCACGGTTTTGCTCGAACCAGCCGTCGTTGTCGTGCCCTAGTTCTTGGTGGCAATACGGACGCGCCGATTTGCAGCATGACCGTGTGCGCCCAAAATTCTGACTGTAATATAAATAGATGAGTGCGAATTGAGAGGGGCATCCATCTTTTAGATCTGCGCTTTTTCTAAGGTTTTCACCCCCCCCAATCCCACCCCACTTGGGGGGGGGGGCTGTTCTTCTAATGCATTGTAAGACTATTTTATTTTGTGTTTTGTACTGAATCTATATAGTTCCATTAATTGCATCTCTTTTAATTTCTCTCTACATGCTAGTTGTGAAGTTTATTTCCTTGCTCTAGTTATTATTTTCTGTTATTGTAATGTTTAGCAAGTAGATTTTTGGCGCTTAGGTCTTGGCTAAACCCTAGTGTAGATTATTCATGTGGACAGATCGCCCCAAAAATCGATTCAAATAGGGTTCTAGTCTTAGGAATAGGTTTGGATGAGCTTAATTCAACTCTCCCCATTTTTGAGGAGGGTTGACTATCTAGGGCCCGGCACCGACTAACCATCGGGTACACTCACTAAAATTGCCTACGTCGTAGCGACCAACGGCCTATTGGGGCTATGACATGGGTCTGACCGATTCTCCGAGTCCTCTCTCACTGTCGGACGTCGAGAGGACGAGGATTGAGATTCGGTTATCATCTATGACTATAACCCGTTAGCTCGAAAAACTAGATCAACCCATATGTTTAGTCTATGCTAGTGGTGATGCTTAGCCATTGTCATCCCTTTTTATTTTAGTATTTTAAGTGTAATCACTTCACCTTTGCCACCATCCACGTAGCTAATTAGATACAAAATTAACCGGTACTCATACCATCGCATCCATATGTTCGACCCGTAAGCTACAACTGACATCGTACGCTTGTGGTTAATTTAAAGCCTAACACATATACTATTTACATGATATAAAATTCAAATATTTGATGCTTGATAATTAATTAGCATATAAACATGATCTTAAAATTGGCATCACAAGGAATATGTTGAAAAAATAAAATTATATGCATAGGTAATGGGGTCTGGTTCAAAAAAAACTGAAAAACTAAGCAATGCCCCATTATTTTTATTTATTTTCTATCCACTATCCCATTATTTTTATTTATTTTCTATCCCTGCCAGGATATTGTCCCACTTTTTCCTGCTGTGGACCGAGGCTCGCAGTAAGGGCAGTGGGCTTCGGCCCTCAACTATTTCATATTTTTTTTGGTGGCCGAGGCCTGCAGAAAGGGCTGTGAACTTCGGCCCACATCATGGAAAAACAATTTTTTCGTTTGTGTGGGCTGAGGCCAGCATCAAGGCTGCAGGCTTCTACATGTATCAAGGAAAAATAATTTTTTTGTTAGCCCAACCCCTAGTTAAGGTTTGGGCGGGGGGCACCGCCAGCGACAGCAGTGCTCTACCGCTACAACTCATTGTTACTTCTACGATGGGGAGAGGGGGCGGTGCGAAGGCCAACACCCCCGGGGGCCGACGGCATGGGGGCTACCGGTCGGCCAGAAACTTATATTTTTTTGTTTTGTTCTTGCAGTCAATGTGGGGCTGGCGGCCAGTTGTCTTCCACCGTCACCCCCGAAGAGTGTGGGTAGGGCGAGCTGCCGATTGGTCGCTGCCTAAGGGTCATCAGCAGGCAGTCACCACCCTCTCCCCAAATTTTTTTTGATGTTGATCTTGGGTATCGATGTGAAAATAAACATGATCATGATTAAATTTACATGGTTTTTAGATATAACTCAAGATCGATTGAGACAGACGCTTGATTTCATTGATCGTCTGCCAAAGCTTTCGCATCATCAGGTCTCTCTCACTTTCTCAGTGAAGAGCTTACTAATAACATGTTCTGAAGTGCTTTCAGCAGGAGACCGCATGCCTTTATTTATAGGGGAATATGAAGAGTTCATACAATTGTGGGATACAGAGTTTATGTAGGATACAAACTCTTAATCTGATACAGGATATGATAGGCCCTACATGGGCCTATAATGGGCCTAATAATAACATTCATAAAAGAAATTAATTTTTTGTCTATCTGTATATGTTTAAGATATTCTCTAAAAATAATGGGGGATAATAATTAGATTAAAAATAATCTAATTATTTAAGAACATCTGCTTTGCATTAGTGTAACTCTTTGATATATAATCTACAACATCATATCTAGCCTTAAACTTATCCTAGAAAGGAACAAATTCATTAGATCTAACCTGAATATTGGTTGAGAAATATAAAGATTGCATTGATATATGACAAACTAGCGTACATCATAGATGCAACCCCACCAACCCACCAACTGATAAGTCCAATCAAGTAGACAAATAACTCTACAAGATGTGGACTCAAGACTGTTCCACTACCAAATGCATCGCGCTCGCCTCCATGAGTAAAAAGTTACAAAGGAGGCACAAAAAATATAGATGTTCAATCTATAATTCTCCATTTAAAAGAGTTATATGGAAAGTAATCTTCACAAGATTTAATACTTTGAGGAAAGTGTTCCAAACGAAAATGATACCTTGAACCACAGTCTAAGACTACATCCTCAAGATAATGGGATTCATTAAGGAGGTAGAACAGTTGGGGTTTGTGTTGGATAATTATATATATATATATATATATATATATATATATATATATATATATATATATATATATATATATATATATATATATATAATGGTGCCTTGGTAGACTTTCTTGGGATCAAGCTTGCAACAACTGTCACTACTTATCTGGGATCTGGGTCTACCGCTATCTTCAAAATATCCCAAATCCCCCATATACAGCAGGTTGATTGACAAATGCAAAAAAAGATTAACGGGGTGGATATCATCTACACTATCTATCTCAGGCCGCATAGAATTGGTGAGGTCGGTAATATACGGAATGGTATTTTTCTAGATCCAAGTGTTCCGCATACCGCTATCAATTATCCATACTATCTCGGCTGCTTGCAGAAAATTTATCTGGGGATCATCTCGCATCTGGGCTTGGAAGGATGTATGCACCCCCAAAACTGAAGGGGGAGTGGGCCTCAGATCTCTCTCATACCTCAACATGGCCTCGGGGATCAAGCTAATTTGGAGATATCTTTCCACCAAGAGCCTGTGGGTGGAATACATGAAGGATAACTATGGGGAGATAAATAATTTCTATGCAGAAAGGGGGAAGCCAACGCATTCGGGGACTTGGAGATTCATGCTCCAATGCAGGAGCGTATTCCAGAAGCTCATCAGAAAGGAGGTAAGAGATGGACGATCAACCTTATTCTGGCTGGACAATTGGATGACAAACGGCCCCCTCAAGGATTCGCATACAATGCCGAATGGAGCAGAAGGGAAAGTCATTCTTGATTACTGGAGGGGAACTGAATGGATAGATGACCCAGAGATTCGACAAATTCAGCCTCTTTTGCAGGGGATCATGCTTGGACGGGGGACTGATGAGTGGCGCTGGATGGCCGAAGAAAAGTTCAGGTTCTGTGAGGCGTGGGAGGGAGCCCGATGTTAGGGAACAGAATTTCGGTTTCACAGGTTAGTTTGGTACATGTGAAATGTCCCTAAGATGTCTTTAACGCTCCTGAGAGCGTTTAAAGAGAAGATGTTAACAAAGGATAGGCTGATCAAATTGGGTTTTAATGGCCCAGGGGGTTGTGAACTTTATGATGAAGATGAGGTGGAAAGTGTTGGGCATGTTTTTTTTTGAATGCACCTATTCAAGATACATTCTCCACAGATGCCTCCTCAAGTTAAGAGTTAGTACGGCCATTCCACTCCATTTAGAGGCAGTGGGAGATTACTACTTGAGCAAATTTAACAATAAGAGTAATATGAGTTAGCTTGCAAAGATAGCTCTTGCGGCCATGGTATGTCATATATGAAGGGAGAGAAACAGACGAATTTTTGATAATACTCGGAAAGGCAAGACTCAGCTATTTGAAGACATTGCTGCAGATGTGAGGATTTTCCTTCGGGAACTGGACAGATTAGATGGGGGGATAGCTGAAGCTATGTCAACTTGGGAGTCCCGGGACAATGGATAAGAGAGATATTTGTCTTTTGTAGTTCTGATTTAATTTGTATTTGGTGGGAATCAGGATTTGATAGTTGAGAGTGACGGCACTTGTGCCTTCTCCTCTCTCTATTGAATCCAAATTCCCTTTAGGTCTTGCTTGTACAGATTATTAATATAGAAACTCACTTACCTTTCAATATATATATATAATGGCATCCGACTATCGTGGAGGGGTGAAGCTTGGCGATCCAGGAGGGCCGAAGGCATTCTCTGGCGATCTTGGCGAGGGAAGTCTGAGCCAGGGAAAGTTGGCCGCTGCCAATCTTGGAGAGGGCTCAACAGAGGGCAAGTTGGCCGCTGGTGGACCCCGATCTGCTGTTGGAGGCGAAGGCTGGAAGATCGTTACGAGGAAGGCGAGGGGGAAACTCTTTCCTTCAGAGGGTGGTGGCGCAAATCCACGAGGGGGCATTGGTTTCAGACCTAATCTCCATAAGGGTCCTTTGCACTCAAATAAGGTGGCATCTATCTCTATGCAGGGGAAACATAATGAAGTGGCACATAAGGTGTTCGATAGATTGCCAGTAAGACCGAAATTTGATATCAAGATTAATACTGCTGGATCCAAACTCTCCTTTTGCGAAGTTTGCGCAAATAGAAGGAAGTATGATGAATCCATGACAATGTCATTCATCCCCCCTTGATCAAGGAGAATGGTGTTAGCATTGGGAGAGTTGGGGTATCATTACTTGACATAGGGGCTGCGCGCTGGAAGAATACTCTGGTTGGTTATGTTTTAGGGGATGTGCCCTACTATGGGTAGCTGAGAGCATGGGTGGATCAGTTGTGGAAAGTGAGGAAAGGAGTTCAAATCTATAGCAGGGAAAATGGCTTCTTCTACTTTCGGTTTGAATGAGAGGAGGATTGTGAACGTATCCTACATGGAGGACCGTGGCTATTTGACGGGTGCCTAACTGTCCTACAAAGATGGAGTCCTACTTTTAGGCATGATCGCGACATAATGGCTACAGTCCCGGTGTGTGTCTAATTCCACGGGTTGCCCCTCAAAATGTGGACTCTCGACATCTTGAATATATTAGCTTCTGTGGTTGGCAACCCAATATGCCTTGACAGAGCTATTGCAAATTTGGATCGATTTTCCTATGCCCGATGTCTAGTGGAAGTTGATGCAAAGAAGGCATTACCAATGATGGCGGGGTTAGAGCTGGATGATGGGACCATCATAAATATTGAAACAAAGTTTGAGGGTGAGCCACCAAGATGCAGCAAGTGCATTTTCTTCGGCCATAACGATTCTCAGTGCCCTGATTTATCCAAGCTCCCTTCGATCCAAAGCAAGGTGCCACTAGGAAATTTGCAGAAACAAAATAAGCATGGGGAGTCAAGCTCATCATCATCATCTCCTATTGCCCCTCCTGATGCGTTTGTGTTAAAGACGGACATATTTCAAGATAAATGCAATGCCCCAATTGGTGGGCCAACAGTAACAGACTCTGATACGGTGGTGTATTCTATACATGAAGAAGAGATAATGCAAACGACTCAGCAGGAATCAATTGAGAATATTCCAGCACCTGGAACAAATGAGGGGTCTTGTATTTTTCCGGCTCTGCCTCAGGTGTGATAGCACATGACACTGAGCATTCTGATTTAGGCAAGCTTGAAACTACAAAGGAAGTGAACATACAAATTGCCGTTAGGGATGCAAACTTGCTTGTGGCAAACCAACCAAGCCATGAGCAGGTTCCTTTACCCAGTTCAGCAACAATCAAAGACCTGTCAGCTGCTGGCAGGCTGAAACCCTCTCTACTAGAGGAGACCATTGACCGTGACATAGACAAAGTCCTTGACAGCCTTAGTGTCACGACCCGCTTCCCTAAAATGGAGGCGAGACGTGAAAAGGTCCGCACGAGAGTGGAGCTGTGAAGCCCCAAACCCGATAAGAGTCAATAAAACATAAGCAGGTCCCTGTAACCACAACGGAACAACAATAATAACACAAGGAGAGACTGAAATAAAATCTCACATCTCATAAATTGTCCAACATGAAAATAAGTCCAACATCCAGAAAAGCCACCAGGCTAAAAGAAAGAGTCTAAAGGCCCAGAACAAGGCCAACAAAAGCAACGACATAACAAAGTATAGGTGCTACACACCGATAACAAAACAACTGTCTAAACAAAGTAAAACACAACGAAGACACTAGGACTGGTCCCCAGTGTCCACGTACTCCCCGTCAAACACAAGCTCGGGCTCGGCGTCAGCAAACACCTCGTCCTCAACAAGGTACTCAGGCTCAGGATCTAACATGTGTCACCCAAAAGAGTAAAGGGGCACATGTCAGCAAGTTTAAAAAGACTTGGGCAAGGAAACTGAGAGTAAGGCAACTAGCAACCTAGCAGTTATAGTATGCATGACATGGCAGTTATAACATGAGTGCACAATCAAGACATGGCAAGACAATCTGTACAAGGGAACAATCATCGGGACAAGACAAGAGTAGCCAAGCTACTATCAATCTCAATCAATTCACTATTCACGTTGTTTGTAGATGTTTACGCCTTACAGCTGAATGGTTTCACATTCGCTGATTGGCCGCTTAACAACTACCCCAAAACCCAGAGTTTACGCCTTACCACTGCAGTTGCTGATCGGGCAGACTCCCAGTTGATTGGCCGCTTAACTCTTACCCCCAATACCCACACGTAATGGAGCCAGGGTCCCTGCACATGAGCTCAGCAAGTGAGCCGGGGTTGCCCCGCACATGAGCTCGCATTCTTAAACATTTGGCGTAGGGGTGCACCTAGCCGGAAACAAGCAATTCGGGCATTGGCTATCAACCAACACATGGCCCGCTTCTGGAACACGAGCCAGGAACACAAGCATTGTAGCGAAGCTACGCATTCACAGAAATGCTTAAAGAATGCAATGACAAGACAATTAATTTGCGTACCGTTAATGTAAAGTAAACATGACATGGTAATTGGGCAACATGATATATGTCGGAACTAGCTTCGTTGTCAAGCTAGTTCCCCAATTTGTGCCTAGGCGAGTATCATTTCGTCGTCTAGCCTCTTTTACGCCTACAACAAGCAAATGACCTAAAACATGGCCTAAACCCTAATTGGCAAGTTTCACTTGCCTAGCACCGGGGATGACGATCACGAAGGTTCGTCTCACGGATGCTAATCTACGGGGGAAATTGTTGTTTTGGGGAAACAATCATCAAACAACATGAAATTTCATTAGGGTTTCATAAAAATACCAATAGGTTATGAAAACATCGAGAGATCGATTTCTTACCGAGAGGAAGCGGAAGAAACACTCCGGAGAACCCTAGGACCAGATCTGGAAACAAAAGGAGAAGTTTTGGAGAATTAGGGTTTTTGGGGGATTTTGGGGATTTGATGAAAATTTGGGGAAGATGAGAGGTAGATAGAGTGAATGGATGGTTTGGATGATGGATTTAGGGCTTGGAATGGAGGAATATGGCTTGGAGGAAGATGGGGGCTCAATGTGGGAGATTTTAGGGTTTTGGGTCGAGTGGAGGTAGAAGAAAACGTTTGGGATGGGTTTAAATAGGATGGGCTGGCGGCTGCCCAGAAATTAGGGTTTTAACACAGGTTAGTCGGTCAAAGAGCAACCACTGACCGACTAGTTTGGCAACTAGTCGGTCGGTCGACCAACGCAGACCGACTAAGTGTAAACAGTAACTGCTGAACGAAAAATAGGATTTAGAATTAGTCGGTCCATGAACAAATACTGACCGACTAGTTTAACATCTAGTCGGTCAGTGAACATTCTTAGACCGACTAAGAGTGAACAGTATTGATACTAAAATTTAGATGATGAGTTAGTTGATTAAAGAAGCATTGCCGACCGACTAGTTTGCAACCTAGTCGGTCAACCAACGTTCTTAGACCGACTAACGATAAACAGTAACTCCTGAGAAATTTAGAAAGCCAACTAGTCGGTCCAAGAAGGATTGCCGACCGACTGGATCGTCATCTAGTCGGTCGGTGCCCCTTCTTATACCGGCTAATGAGCACAAAAAGTTCTGATACGGAGCGCGGGGCCCCGGGATCGATTCCTAAGACTCCTAGGCTTGATCTAATAGTAAGATACGACCGTTATGAAGTCCGTCACGAATGACATACTTCGAAATCGACAATCCTAAGGAAGAAACGAGAAAATACAACGAATCGATCGAAAATGAAAGCTACGGAGACGAAAACCACACATGAGGAGAAAATCCACCAAAACATATATTATATTATAATAAATCCAGATACATGAAAAGCAGTCGTTACATCCTCCCCAACTTAAGAAAAATTCCGTCCTCGGAATTTCCAAATACTCACGAGTCCGGAAATAAAAGTGGGAAAC
Organism: Scilla litardierei; assembly: GCA_030789695.1. NCBI lineage: Eukaryota > Viridiplantae > Streptophyta > Magnoliopsida > Asparagales > Asparagaceae > Scilla > Scilla litardierei. Next base: position 284,019,497 of record CM061141.1, read on the forward strand.
GCTCTCGCATCTCATCCTCATTCTCCCAAGTAGACTCTCCAGGTGAGCCGTGTCGCCACATCACCCTCACAAGATTGACAATCTTGTTCCAAAGAGATTTCTGACGCCTGTCCAGAATCTGCACTAGATGCTGGTCATACGTCATATCGGGGCGAACGGTAATCTCCGAAAAATCCACAGCATGAGATGGATCGCTAATGTATCGACGAAGCTGCGACACATGGAAAACATTGTGAACTCCTTCCAAAGATGGCGGCAAGGCCAAGCGATAAGCTACCTCGCCAACCCTCTCCAAAATGTCAAACGGTCCAATGTATCGCAGGCTCAACTTCCCTCGCTTCCAGAAACGAATCACACCACGATTCGGGGAAATCTTCAAGAACACATGGTCGCCCGGCTGAAACTCCAAAGGACGACGTTTAGCATCCGCCCAATGCTTAAAACGGTCCTGAGCAATCCTCAACCTCTCCCGAATATTCCTGACGATATCCACGGCCTCCACGATCATCTCAGGTCCCAACATCTCCCGATCACCAACGTCATCCCAACACAATGGCGATCGACATTTCCTCCCATAAAGAGCGGCGAAAGGCGCCATGCCAATACTCGCCTGGAAGCTGTTGTTGTAAGAGAACTCCACCAAATGTAGATGGTCCTCCCATGAACCCTTGAAATCCAACATGCACGCCCTCAGCATGTCTTCCAAAATCTGAATCATCCTCTCGGACTGGCCATCCGTCTGCGGATGGTACGCCGTGCTGAAACTCAGACGCGTACCCAAGCTCTTCTGCAAACTCTGCCAGAACTGAGATGTGAACCTCGTGTCTCTGTCAGACACGATACTCACGGGGACTCCATGAAGTCGCACAACCTCCTGCACGATTCACGTTACATCACTATCCAAACTAGGAAAAGGAAATAAAAACGGAGAGTAAAAGAATTTTACCTCCATATATCTCCTCGCTAGCGCCTCAGTGGACTGTCCCACTCGGAACGGAATAAAGTGCGCAGATTTGGTCAATCGATCTACGATCACCCAAATCGCGTCATTCTGCTTCGGACTCCGAGGTAGTCCAGTCACGAAATCCATAGTGATGTGTTGCCATTTTCACTCCGGAATCGGAAGCGGTTGTAGCAACCCGGCCGTACGCTGATGCTCCGCCTTCACTTGCTGGCAAACCAAACACTTGGCTACACTCCGAGCCACACTCCTCTTCATACCATGCCACCAATAATTCAGACGAAGATCCTGGTACATCTTGGTGCCACCAGGATGCACAGAATACGGCGAACTGTGTGCCTCCACCATCAATTCCTCTCTGATATCCCCAGCTGGCACACACAACCTGGCTCCAAACCTCAGCGAGCCATCCTCACGAATCAAAAAGTCAGTCCGTAGACCGGCTTTCACCTGCTCCCGAATCTTCACCAGCTTCGGATCCTCAGCCTGGCCAGCCTTAATCCGATCCACGATCGTCGACTGTACCTGCATGTACATCAACGACGAAGCCTCCCCAAGAAGAACAACCTCCACGCCTGACTCGCAAAAATCCTGCTGCAATCTCCACTGTGAGGTCAACATCATCACCGCGGGAAGCCTACTCAAAGCATCTGGAACCACATTCACCTTGCCAGGGTGAAACTGCAAATCAATCTCATAATCTGCCATAAGCTCCAACCATCGACGCTGTCGCATGTTGAGCTCCTTCTGAGTCAAAATATACTTCAAGCTTTTGTGATCGGTGAAAATCTTCACTTTCTCACTCAGCAGGAAGTGCCTCCAAATCTTAAGAGCAAACACAACGGCAGCCAACTCCAAATCATGTGTCGGGTAATTCTTCTCATGAACCTTAAGCTGACGAGACGCATACGCCACAACATGCCCATGCTGATGCAACACACAACCGAGACCCTTGCCAGAAGCATCGCAAAAGATCTCAAATCCACCGCTACGATCAGGCACAACCAGAATAGGGGCAGTCGTCAACCTCTCCTTCAGAATACCAAAAGCATTCTCGCAATCACCCGACCAAACAAAATCAACTTCCTTCTGCGTCAACCTGGTCATCGGCTCAGCAATACGAGAAAAGTCCTTAATGAATCGCCGATAATAACCAGCAAGTCCAAGGAAACTCCGAATCTCAGACGCAGACGACGGAACAGGCCACTCCCTGATGGCCCGAATCTTCTCGGGGTCCACTGAAATAACATCTCCAGTCACCACATGCCTAAGAAAAGCAACTCTATCCAGCCAAAACTCGCACTTCGAAAACTTAGCATACAAACGATGCTTCCTCAAAATCTCCAACACCGTCCTTAAGTGCGAGGCATGCTCTTCCTCCGACTTCGAATAGATCAGAATGTCGTCAATAAAGATAACAACAAACTTATCCAAAAAGTCGTAGAAAATCATGTTCATCAGATTCATGAAAACTGCGGGTGCGTTAGTTACACCGAAAGGCATAACCACAAACTCATAGTGTCCATACTTCGTCCTGAACGCTGTCTTCGGAACATCATCCTTCTTCACCTTCAACTGATGGTAACCACTCCTCAAATCCAATTTAGAAAACACCCTCGAACCTCCAAGCTGATCAAATATATCATCGATGCGAGGCAACGTGTATTTATTCTTAATGGTCACCGCATTCAACTCCCGATAGTCCATGCACATGCGACGCGAACCATCCTTCTTCTTTACCAGCAACACCGGTGCTCCCCACGGAGACACACTAGGATTAATATAACCCTTCTGCAAGAGCTCATCCAGCTGCTTCCGCAACTCCTCCAATTCTGCGGGTGCCATACGATACGGCGCCTTCGAAATCGGCTGCGCGCCTGGAACAAGATCGATAGAGAATTCTAAAGCTCGATCAGGTGGCAAACCAAACATCTCCTCGGGGAAGACGTCGCCAAAATCACGCACCACAGCTGGCCACTCCAGCTCCATCTGCATAGCCACAACCTCCACCGGCCTGGCCCGAAATCTGACAGGACCAAGCGAACTGCTATCACGACTGACCTCAAATACTGGATGTCCGAGAATCTCGAACACCACCTTCTTTCTCCGACAGTCGATCGTAGCATAGAAGCTCGCAAGCCAGTCCATCCCAAGAACTGCATCATAGTTGATGATATCGTGGACAATGAAATCAGCTAAAAGCTCATGTCCACAGACCACCAACGAGCAAGAATTGCAACCACAATGCACCGAGACCACGCCATTCCCTGTAACGATATTCCAACTCTTGGGAAGAGGGGACGTCGACAAGGAATGCCTCTCCATGAAGCTCCGGGAAATAATGTACATCGATGCACCAGAGTCAAAGAGGACTCATGCAGGAAATGTGCAAACCAAAACCACACCTAACAATCAATTAACAATCAAACCCTAGTCTAGAAAACAACCATGTTCAAGCAAACAACACAATCTAACAATCAAACCAGCTAGAAAAGTAACAGCTAGATTGATGATTACCTGCGATAACCTCATCCACAGCCTCGCTCTCCGCAGCGGTCATCAGAAAAGCCTGCCTCCTCGGCGGAACAGCCTGCCGAAAAGCATGTCCCTGTGGAACAAGAGCCGCTCCACGTCCAGCAGGAACAGACGCTCGCTGCTGCAACGGCTGTGCTGCAACAGGTGCCCTCCGCAGCTGATTCGCATGCCGACAATCCTTTGTGGCATGGGAAGCATCACCACAAACCAGACACTGGCCCAAAAACTTCCGACACTGATCCTTGACGTGGCCAGGCTTGTCGTAGAAATGGCAAGTCTTCAGAATAGGCCCTCCTGGCCTCTTAAACTGAGCAGACTGATTAGGCCTGAATCCAGGTCTAACCACAGCTCTCGCCTGCTCCACAGGCCTCTTCCCAGCACCAACAATAGACCCCCTCCTCTGGTTCACGAGCAGCTCCTGCCTCTTGGCTGCTACTAGAACCTTCTGATAAGACTCCCGGTCAAAGGAGGTCACAAAGCTCTGGAGCTCCGAAGCAAGTTCCTGCAGGAACCTCTGAGCTCTCTCCTCAGCGTCCTGCACCATCTTCGGTGCGAACCGACTCAGCCTCATGAACTCTTGTTGATACATGTCCACCGACGAGTTCCCTTGCTTCAAATCGATAAAATGCTGCAGCATCTCCTCCCTGGCAGCTTTCGGAAAGAACTCACCCTCAAATCTGGCCTTGAAGGTAGCCCAAGCTATCGGCTCCACCAACATCTTCTCTTCTGCATCCCACCAATTCCGAGCATTATCCTTGAGTTGCCTCTTCGCCAAATCAACCCATCCAGCAGGGGTGATCTTGGCCATCTTCAGATTGTCCTCGATGTTCTGAATCCACTCATCGGCAGCCAGAGGACCCTCAGAACCATCAAAATTTACGGGACCCAGCTCCCGAAATTGCTTCTCTCCTGGCTCAGAGCGAGGGGCATCCGGAAGAGCCCGGGCAGCTCGAGCAAGTGGAGCATTCTGGACTTGCAGAAGCACGCCCTGCTGCACTTGCATCATCTGGAGCATCATCCGCATCATCTCACCGTTGGTGGGTTCCCGCTCAGGCTCCTCATCATGAGGGAGCGCACCACTACCCCCACCACGGGTGAAACGCCTTCCTGCCATCTAATGACACAGAAAACGAATCAGATTAGACTCATAGCTTATGACATCGGACGTCGAACTTAGTTTATTAGACATTCTAATATTATCATCGCTATTCCGATAATCGCAGTTACAGAAGGACCTGCATGGGCCACCAACAAAACCTGTCACGACCCGCTTCCCTAAAATGGAGGCGAGACGTGAAAAGGTCCGCACGAGAGTGGAGCTGTGAAGCCCCAAACCCGATAAGCGTCAATAAAACATAAGCAGGTCCCTGTAACCACAACGGAACAACAATAATAACACAAGGAGAGACTGAAATAAAATCTCACATCTCATAAATTGTCCAACATGAAAATAAGTCCAACATCCAGAAAAGCCACCAGGCTAAAAGAAAGAGTCTAAAGGCCCAGAACAAGGCCAACAAAAGCAACGACATAACAAAGTATAGGTGCTACGCACCGATAACAAAACAACTGTCAAAACAAAGTAAAACACAACGAAGACACTAGGACTGGTCCCCAGTGTCCACGTACTCCCCGTCAAACACAAGCTCGGGCTCGGCGTCAGCAAACACCTCGTCCTCAATAAGGTACTCAGGCTCAGGATCTAACATGTGTCACCCAAAAGAGTAAAGGGGCACATGTCAGCAAGTCTAAAAAGACTTGGGCAATGAAACTGAAAGTAAGGCAACTAGCAACCTAGCAGTTATAGTATGCATGACATGGCAGTTATAACATGAGTGCACAATCAAGACATGGCAAGACAATCTGTACAAGGGAACAATCATCGGGACAAGACAAGAGTAGCCAAGCTACTATCAATCTCAATCAATTCACTATTCACGTTGTTTGTAGATGTTTACGCCTTACAGCTGAATGGTTTCACATTCGCTGATTGGCCGCTTAACAACTACCCCAAAACCCAGAGTTTACGCCTTACCACTGCAGTTGCTGATCGGGCAGACTCCCAGTTGATTGGCCGCTTAACTCTTACCCCCAATACCTACATATAATGGAGCCAGGGTCCCCGTACATGAGCTCAGCAAGTGAGCTGGGGTTGCCCCGCAAATGAGCTCGCATTCTTAAACATTTGGCGTAGGGGTGCACCTAGTCGGAAACAAGCAATTCGGGCATTGGCTATCAACCAACACATGGCCCACTTCTGGAACACGAGCCAGGAACACAAGCATTGTAGCGAAGCTACGCATTCACAGAAATGCTTAAAGAATGCAATGACATGACAATTAATTTGCGTACCGTTAATGGAGGTAAACATGACATGGTAATTGTGCAACATGATATATGTCGGAACTAGCTTCGTTGTCAAGCTAGTTCCCCAATTTGCGCCTAGGCGAGTATCATTTCGTCGCCTAGCCTCTTTTACGCCTACAACAAGCAAATGGCCTAAAACATGGCCTAAACCCTAAGTGGCAAGTTTCACTTGCCTAGCACCGGGGATGACGATCACGAAGGTTCGTCTCACGGATGCTAATCTACGGGGGAAATCACTGTTTTGGGGAAACAATCATCAAACAACATGAAATTTCATTAGGGTTTCATAAAAATACCAATAGGTTATGAAAACATCGAGAGATCGATTTCTTACCGAGAGGAAGCGGAAGAAACACTCCGGAGAACCCTAGGACCAGATCTGGAAACAAATGGAGAAGTTTTGGAGAATTAGGGTTTTTGGGGGATTTTGGGGATTTGATGGAAATTTGGGGAAGATGAGAGGTAGATAGAGTGAATGGATGGTTTGGATGATGGATTTAGGGCTTGGAATGGAGGAATAGGGCTTGGAGGAAGATGGGGGCTCAATGGGGGAGATTTTAGGGTTTTGGGTCGAGTGGAGGTAGAAGAAAACGTTTGGGATGGGTTTAAATAGGATGGGCTGGCGGCTGCCCAGAAATTAGGGTTTTAACACAGGTTAGTCGGTCAAAAAGCAACCACTGACCGACTAGTTTGGCAACTAGTCGGTCGGTCGACCAACGCAGACCGACTAAGTGTAAACAGTAACTTCTGAACGAAAAATAGGATTTAAAATTAGTCGGTCCATGAATAAATACTGACCGACTAGTTTAATATCTAGTCGGTCGGTGAACGTTCTTAGACCGACTAAGAGTGAACAGTATTGATACTAAAATTTAGATGATGAGTTAGTCGGTTAAAGAAGCATTGCCGACCGACTAGTTTGCAACCTAGTCGATCAACCAACGTTCTTAGACCGACTAACGATAAACAGTAACTCCTGATAAATTTAGAAAGCCAACTAGTCGGTCCAAGAAGGATTGCCGACCGACTGGATCGTCATCTAGTCGGTCGGTGCCCCTTCTTTTACCGGCTAATGAGCACAAAAAGTTCCGATACGGAGCGCGGGGCCCCGGGATCGATTCCTAAGACTCCTAGGCTTGATCTAATAGTAAGATACGACCGTTATGAAGTCCGTCACGAATGACATACTTCGAAATCGACAATCCTAAGGAAGAAACGAGAAAATACGACGAATCGATCGAAATGAAAGCTACGGAGACGAAAACCACACATGAGGAGAAAATCCACCAAAACATATATTATATTATAATAAATCCAGATACATGAAAAGCAGTCGTTACACTTAGCTATCCAAATACTGAATGGGAAAATGAAGCAGGAGAGGTAGGAAACAATGATGAGGATAAAAAGTCACATAAGAAGCCAGTTGTCGAACCAACATCTGTAGAAAACACATGGAGAAGCACAAGATTGAAAGATGGTGAGCTTGTGCACCAATTGATAAATCCCCACCACCAATGACAATGTTCTTTTGGAATACACGGGGCCTCAATAATTCGGTGAGGCGTCAGGATCTTAGGGACAGAATAAAATACCTGAAACCATCGATCGTAATTCTCCTGGAAACAAAGCTTAAGGGGGGACAACTTTACTGCATCAGGTATCCTAATGCACTGGCAAACTATTGATAATTTCTCTGACTATAGAGGTGGTCGCATCTTGATAGGGCTTGATCCCTTCAGCTGGCGTGCAAGTTTGATTTCGACGTCCAGGAAACATATTACCATGCATTGTTGTAATGCAGGGGGTCTATCTATTAATCTCACAGCAGTATATGGTTCTAACTCTAGCACTGAGAGGAAAGAACTGTGGGAAAATCTGAGATTGGAAGGTGCGAGGAATCAAAATGTCCCTTGGTTGGTTGGGGGGATTTCAACTGTGTTTTATATGCAAAAGACAAAGTGGGAGGGCGTAAATTGGATGCCAATATGGTTGATGCATTTAGTGAATGTATTAGTGATTGTTTGCTTCAGGAAATGAAAAGTATTGGTCTTAGACTCAGTTGGTGCAACATGCGGCTTGGCATGGCGCGTATCTCAGCTCAGCTTGATCGGGTTTTCTGTAATGCGGATTGGATATGCAAGCTATCGAAAAGTTTTGTTGAGTACCTGGATCCTCATACAAGCGATCACTCCCCAACTGTGGTCAAATTTCATACTCAGGTACCGTCTAACCATAAGCCTTTTAAGTTCTTCAATCACTGGACAAAATGGGCAGGGTTTAAAGAAATCATGGAGGAAAATTGGAAGCAAATCTACTTGGGATCCCCAATGTTCTGTACAATCAAAAAAATTCAGAATCAAAAGGCCGGTCTCCGAATTTGGGCTGCCGTGCAAGCTTCTGAAAATGATATTCCAAACTGTCGCAAAAAACTTAAGGAGATCAGAGCATGGCCAAACATACACCAGGATGCTATACTGCAAAATGAAGAGAAAATACAGTCGAATAAATTGGCAAGTCTATTGGATATTGAGGAAGAAATGTATCTCCAGAAGAGCAGGCAAAATTGGATGAATCTTGGTGACAAGAACACTAAATTTTTTTATACTTCTATGAAAACTAGGCAGGCACATAACAATTTGGCGCACCTAGTTGACTCTAATGGGGTTCAAGATAAATCCGATGATGAATTGAAAATTGAAGCCCTTAGATTCTATGAGGAGCTATATAATCAGACTGATTATTGGATGGTGTTCCCAAATATCATTCCAAAACGTAAACTTGTCGCGGATGATAATGCATGGCTGGAGCGTAAGGTGTCGAAGGATGAAATCAAAGATGTTGTTTTTAAAATAGGTGCTGATAAAGCTCCTGGGCCCGATGGTTTTAACGGGTACTTCTACGACTACAATTGGAGCCTGATAGGGGATGACATTACGACTGCTGTTCAATCTTTTTTTAGATCAGGCTCCCTCCTCCGCCAGATCAATCACACTTTCCTTACACTGGTGCCTAAGAACTCTAATGCTACAGGGTTAGGGGATTACATACCCATTGCCTGTTGCAATGTCCTCTATAAAGCCATCCGTAAGGTTATTTGCAACAGACTTAAAGTGGTTATCCATGAGCTCATTTCAAGCAGCTTTCCTCAAAGGTAGACTCCTCTCTGATAGTACACTTTTGGCTCACGAACAAATTGAAGATTTCGGTAACCCTATGGGTGCCAGAGCCTGCCTAAAGCTTGACCTGCGGAAAGCTTTTGATAGTGTCAATTGTGAGTTCATATATTTTATTCTACACCAATTTGGGTTTGTGAACACTTTCATCAACTGGATCAAGGAATGTATCTCGACACCTAGCTTCTCGGTAATGGTCAATGGTACTCCTGTAGGGCATTTTGGAAGCAATAGGGGACTTAGGCAAGGAGATCCGATGTCCCCATTGTTGGATCCTGTGGATGGCAAACAACACTAGAAGGGGGGGTTGAATAGTGTTGTATAAAGATAAAACTTTTTCGTTCTTTAATCAATCAACACAAAACAAACCCTTCTAATGTTGCCTAAGAAACCAAGTAGAGATAAACAATCACAGAGAGAATCAAATGCAAACACAAAGATTTTTATCCTGGTTCCCCACAACCCTGGGTACGTCCAGTCCCCGACCAATCCGGTACGAGATTTCCACTATTGCCTTAGCAATACAAATACATAGCCTCAACCAGGATTTCCGACCACCTAGACTTGTCTAGGATTTTACCCTTGCCTCACAACCCGAGGACTTTACCTTGCCTCACAATCCGAGGACTTTACCTTGCCTCACAATCCGAGGACTTTTCACAAACACCTTGCCTACAACAAGGATTTACTCACCACCTAGCCTTCAACTAGGATTTACAAACCTTTTGACGATTTACAAAAAACTATAGCAACTTGATGAAGCCCTTGTGTATGTGATTGCTATAGGAGTAGATTTGATCTCAAAAATATAGAACTTAAAAGCTTTGGAGTTCAAAAATTAAACTCAATTTAAATCTCGTTAAAATATAACTTTAAAAACAGAGATTAAACAAGTTTAAAAAAATTCTTTTAGCCAATATATATGTTATGAATAATGTGGCAAAAAGAAATAGAAATCCTTTTGATCAAATAGAATATAGAATGTAAACTTGATCAAAGGAAATAACTTGAAATTGATTATCTAAAATCTTAGCACTTGAGCTTTATAGAGATCAATATTCAAGACTTGATCTTTGAAAGAATATAGATGAGAAAGCACAAAGATCAAAAAGAAAAACTTGAACTTTGCATCTCTAAAAATAAAAGCTTTAAGCTTTGGAGATCAAATTCAAGTTGGTGTTAGGCCAATAAATAAAATCAACAAAAGAATTTTCAGCACAGAAAATTAGAACAAGGCCTAAAAGACTTTTAAATAAAATAGGAGAGCTTTGAGAACTTTGAGCAAATAATTTAGATGAGAAATTTTTCTTGTGTCAAATCCAAGCTCAATACCTCTATTTAAAAGGATGAAAAGTCATTTCAAAAAATTTGAAATTTGAAATTTGAAATTTGAAATTCAAAATAATTTCCAAATATGTTTGCATTAATCAAGGAGATTGAAATTTGAATTTTGAAATTTGAATTTCAAATAATTTCCAAATATGTTTGCATTTGAAATTTGAAATTTGAAATTTGAAATTTGAAATTCAAATTATTTCCAAAATATTTTTCCAACATTTATAAGCATTTAAACAAGGAGACTTTTGAAAAATAATTTCAAATTCATTTATATGCAACAATTAAAACGATTTTGAAAATCTAACCGTTTAACCCATATGCTGGAATGTCTTCTGGTAGTCGACTCCCAGTATGATGGTAGTCGACTCCCAGAGCCATTTCCAGTATGGGCTTTTGGGCTCGAAAACTTAGGAAAAAAATATTTAAAAACATTTTTGGCATAATCCTTAGTGTGTGTATGGGCTTAATCAAATTGCCTTAACAAATTCCTAAGACGCAAATAAAAGCCAAAATTACATATTACATTTAAGCATGCAATTCTTCTTGTTGGCTTCATTTGGACTTGACTTGATTTGCTCCTTGCACATTTGAGCTCATATCATTCATAGCTCTCATTTGTGCAATGCATCTTTGCTTCATACGCTATTATTAAAAATACATTTCCTGCACACAAACTCGATGAAAATATTAGTAGCATAATATGTTGCTCATCATCAAAATAACCACGGGGTGGAGACTCGATTTCCAACACCCTTATCTTTTTGTGATGGTGATGGAGGCGTTCTCTTTGCTAATATATAAGGCTATTGCCTCTCGCTCCATTCAGCCATTGAGACGATCAGGTTCTATTTCTCACCTTCTTTTCACCGATGATCTACTAATCTTCTGTCGTGCTAATCACCATTCTTTAAGTGGCCTCAAATCCATGCTAGAAGAGTTCACAAATTTTACAGGCTCCAAATTAATTGGGAAAAGAGTGCAGATTTATTCAGTAAAGGCACGAAAACCCCCACTAGTTTGGCAAATTTTATGGGTATCAAATTGGTGACAACAATCACTACCTATCTTGGTCTGCCCCTATCCTCAAAGTACCCAAAGTCTCCACTGTATAGTAGATTGGTTGACAAGTGCAAGAAGAAGCTGATGGGATGGACCTCAACCATGCTCTCCATATCAGGCCGTATCGAATTGGTTCGCACTGTGATATATGGAATTGTTTATTTTTGGATTCAAGCATTCTGGGTCCGCCATTCCATCCTCTGTACTATCACTTCCCTGTGTCGAAAATTTATCTGGGGGAGGGCACGCACCTGGGCTTGGAAGGATATCTGTACCCCTAAGGAGGAGGGTAGCGTCGGTCTCAGATTACTTACTAACCTAAATATGGCTGCGGGGGTCAGGCTTACATGGAAGCTTTTTGCCACTACTGGACTATGGGCAAATTACATGAAGGCAACGTATGGGGTCTCTGACAATTTCTACGCTGTTGTTGGTGCAATAACTCATCCATGGACCTAGAAATTCATGCTCCACTGTAGGAATATCTCCCAGAAACTCATCAAGAAGAAGGTTAGAGACGGCACTTCAACACTATTCTGGCACGATAACTAGCTTCCTTGCGGGCCACTCAAAGAGATTCAGGACATCCTTCCAGGTGCTAATAACAAGAGAGTCGGTGAATATTGGGTGGAGGCGGGCTGGATTGAAGACCCAACGATCCGACACATTCGTCATCTACTGCCTTCTTCTCTCAGACACGGGCCAGACACATGGGACTGGGCTCCTGGTCTGGGATTCAATTTTCGACAAGCTTGGGAGGGAGTTAGGAAACCAGGGAACCCTTTTCCATTCTTTAATCTGATCTGGTTCCCACATTACGTACCGAAAATGTCAATCACCTTATTGAGAGCCTTTCACAGAAAGCTGCTAACAAAAGACATCCTTGCGAGCTGGGGACTACACACGGCCTCAACTAGCTGTGTGCTTTGTGATACATACGCAGCAGAGGGAGTCGGTCATTTGTTTTTTGCTTGTGAGTATAGCAAATACATACTGCTGCGTGGGCTTTTGAAGCTTGTGGTACATGCACAGCCACCTACTGCACTACATGCTGTTGGGGATCTTTACCTGGCAAATTTTGCAAACAAAAATATAGTTAGCTGGCTTGCAAAAACTACTCTAACAGCCATGGTCTGGCATATCTGAAAAGAAAGAAAGGATTTTTGAGAATACTAAGAGGATTAAGACCCAATTATTTGAGGATATTGCCGCGGATACTAGAATTGCTCTCAGGGACTATGATAGCACTGAAGATGACACAGCAGAAATATTTACAAATTGGGAGTTTAAAGATACATGATGCACATTTTATTGTTTAATTATATCGAATGGTTTTCTTAAACGGGATCAGGATTTTTAGTAGACAGTGACGATGCTTGTGCCCTCTCCTCCCTCTATTAACTTCTAGCCCTTTTTGATACCACCATGTATTGTTCTGTAGTATATTAATAAAGACTCACACTGACCTTTCAATATATATATATATATAATATATATATATATAATATATATATATATATATATATATATATATATATATATATATATATATATATATATATATATATATATATATATATACATACTAGTCATTACCCGTGCCCCTATGGGCACGGTTTATTTAAACTTTTGTTTTCCCCCCCAAACTTTTGAAATGGCTCAGATTTTTTGGTTTCCCATTTTCAATTTTCCCCCCAAAACTTATCCTAGTCATCAACTATTGTTTGTCCTAGTCATATTTAGCTTGTCCACGTAGGACAAACCCCGCCACCTAGAACAAACATTTGAAATCTTCATCCTTTAATATATATATATATATATATATATATACTATTTTCCCGTTGTGATCGCGTTGATGATAGGCTCTCCTTGCCACGCTAATGATCGCGTTGATGATCCAGACAATGTTGGTGATGGATATATTGATGAAGATGAATATGAGGAAGAATGGGTGGAAGAATTTGATGGAGATGCTACAATGATAAACCAAGTGTGGGAGGATGAAATGCACCGCTTAGCTCCTACTTTAAAGACACTTAAAAAGATTTGTTTGGATCCACCTAGACGGAAAAGCTCAAGGAATAATCGGAATCCTAATTATCGTTAGGATTCCTTGCTCTCTTCTAGAGTTGAAGGATTATTAATGTTTTGCTTCATTGAGTTATATGTTTGGTTCTATTTGTAGACCAATATTGTAATTTGTTGAGTATATGAATAAAGTTGCTTATCCTTCATATATATATATATATATATATATATATATATATATATATACTATTTTACAATAAAGACTCACACTAACTTTCCATATATATATATATACTAGTCATAACCCGTGCCCATAGGGCACGGCGAAGGTCGTCTCCCGAGTGCGAAACCGAGGAGAACAGTCAGTGCACGGGTGAAATGGTGACATGATAATCATCTCCCAAATGCATTTTTATTCCTCCAATTAAGACATTTTTTTTTCAAATGGGAGATCATTATTTTTGGCATTCAGAAAGGTAGCTTGTTGTCTTTCCTATACAACCATATCAAAGAAAATCTAACCTTAGGGAATTGTGTTGATATCTGTATGTTTCCGCCCAACGTTTACTGTAAACTACCATTAAAACAGGATTGGAAAGAAATTATATCAATTAAGCGTGTGTCCTCTTAATTGAGCGATATCAAATCGTGGCATGTTTGGCATCAATTAGAATTAGAATAATGTGAAATCCCCACGCACTACTCACAATTAAAAAAATTGAGCGATATCCACACTCACAGCTCCCAATTAGAATTGGAAAGAATTGTGTCCTCTTTGGCATCAAGCTTGTTGAATTATCTTTGTTCTTGGTTGCATGTCTAACCTGGATATAAGTGTGAGCAGTCTGTCACAATCTCTATCAATTAAAAATAACCTCCAACAAGAAGTTTTTTGTCGCATTTTTATGTTTAGTTGACATGAAATGGAAATTTTTTATGTTTAGTTGATTTTAATCCCTTTGGAACAGTTCACTTTGGAACAAAATCAGTTGGAACTCAATCAGTTAAATGAAAAGTGCCCTTTGGAACTCAATCATCAAAAATTTGAAACTTAATCTGCCTATTGAAACTCAATTTGTCGAAGTCTGTGTACTTTAGATAGGGTAACCCCTGCACAGTCATAATGCTAATGATAATGGTAAGCTGCTAATCCTAAACAGTTTATTATAATGATAATGCTAATGCTAATGCTAAACTGTTTAACAAATTAGACCGTGTTCACCTGGGCTAATCCTAAAAAAATAATTGGATCGTGTTCATTTGCACGGTCCTAAATGAATAATGCTAAACTGGTAATCAAAGGGCACTTTCCATTAGCATTATTAAATGAGGACCATGCAAATCAACACAGTGAATAATTCAATGAGGACCATCATAAATGATTCAAATAATTAAATTAATGCTGAGGAGCCATCATAAATAAAGTGCTTATTAAATTAATTAATGCTGAACTGGTGCTTATTAAATTAATGCTAAACTGGTAAAAGTTTCAAATAATTCATTGGCACGGTCCTAAATAAGGTCAGTAACTTTAAGAATGAAATTAACTGGGAAACTACTGGGGAACTACATAAAAATGACATTTCCTCTGCCCAAAAAAATGTAGAGTAATTCACCTAAACAGAAAAATGCCAAAAAAATGAAACCCAAACACTCAAAAGGTCAGTTACTTTAAGAAAGCATTGATTTCGAACATGAAAAACAAATGCCAACCATTGATTTCAAATGTCAAAAATTAACCAAAAAATGTCAAAAATTAACCGAACCCCTAGGGATCAGAAATTAATGAATGAAATTGAGAGAGAGAGAGAGAGAGAGAGAGAGAGAGAGAGAGAGAGAGAGAGGAGAGTACCAGAGGACGTCTTGAATCGAGGACGTCGCAAATGAGTTACGTTTGTGGGATGAAGGTTGAAGGATGAGGAGAACAGTTTGTTAGTGGGAATTGAAGACAACGGGTTGTTGTTGGGAATTGTTGAGAACTTGGAAATGAGGGCACGGGAATTGAAGACAATTGGTTTTTATTTTTTAGAACCGTTCCTTTTCAAAACAGTCGTAGGATCCAAAGTTAGAACCGTTTTTTTTTCAAAACTCAGTTTTAAATAATTGTGTGTGAGTAGATTATCCTAGTCATAATTTTGGAGACACGTAGGTCAAAATTGAGACACGTAGGACAAAACTGCCATATAGGACAAAGGTCATGCATTATATAATAGATATCACTCAAAATCTCATCTCTTGTCCAATTTCTCTTGATATCTCTTATCCAATTTCTCTTGTCCAATTTTTCTTATCCAATTTCACTTGATAACATCCCTCTTTTGTATATATACTAGTCATAACCCGTGCCCATAGGGCACGGCGAAGGTCGTCTCCCGAGTGCGAAACCGAGGAGGACAGTCAGTGCACGGGTGAAATGGTGACATGATAATCATCTCCCAAATGCATTTTTATTCCTCCAATTAAGACATTTTTTTTTCAAATGGGAGATCATTATTTTTGGCATTCAGAAAGGTAGCTTGTTGTCTTTCCTATACAACCATATCAAAGAAAATCTAACCTTAGGGAATTGTGTTGATATCTGTATGTTTCCGCCCAACGTTTACTGTAAACTACCATTAAAACAGGATTGGAAAGAAATTATATCAATTAAGCGTGTGTCCTCTTAATTGAGCGATATCAAATCGTGGCATGTTTGGCATCAATTAGAATTAGAATAATGTGAAATCCCCACGCACTACTCACAATTAAAAAAATTGAGCGATATCCACACTCACAGCTCCCAATTAGAATTGGAAAGAATTGTGTCCTCTTTGGCATCAAGCTTGTTGAATTATCTTTGTTCTTGGTTGCATGTCTAACCTGGATATAAGTGTGAGCAGTCTGTCACAATCTCTATCAATTAAAAATAACCTCCAACAAGAAGTTTTTTGTCGCATTTTTATGTTTAGTTGACATGAAATGGAAATTTTTTATGTTTAGTTGATTTTAATCCCTTTGGAACAGTTCACTTTGGAACAAAATCAGTTGGAACTCAATCAGTTAAATGAAAAGTGCCCTTTGGAACTCAATCATCAAAAATTTGAAACTTAATCTGCCTATTGAAACTCAATTTGTCGAAGTCTGTGTACTTTAGATAGGGTAACCCCTGCACAGTCATAATGCTAATGATAATGGTAAGCTGCTAATCCTAAACAGTTTATTATAATGATAATGTTAATGCTAATGCTAAACTGTTTAACAAATTAGACCGTGTTCACCTGGGCTAATCCTAAAAAAATAATTGGATCGTGTTCATTTGCACGGTCCTAAACGAATAATGCTAAACTGGTAATCAAAGGGCACTTTCCATTAGCATTATTAAATGAGGACCATGCAAATCAACACAGTGAATAATTCAATGAGGACCATCATAAATGATTCAAATAATTAAATTAATGTTGAGGAGCCATCATAAATAAAGTGCTTATTAAATTAATTAATGCTGAACTGGTGCTTATTAAATTAATGCTAAACTGGTAAAAGTTTCAAATAATTCATTGGCACGGTCCTAAATAAGGTCAGTAACTTTAAGAATGAAATTAACTGGGGAACTACTGGGGAACTACATAAAAATGACGTTTCCTCTGCCCAAAAAAATGTAGAGTAATTCACCTAAACAGAAAAATGCCAAAAAATGAAAACCAAACACTCAAAAGGTCAGTTACTTTAAGAAAGCATTGATTTCGAACATGAAAAACAAATGCCAAACATTGATTTCAAATGTCAAAAATTAACCAAAAAATGTCAAAAATTAACCGAACCCCTAGGGACCAGAAATTAATGAATGAAATTGAGAGAGAGAGAGAGAGAGAGAGAGAGAGAGAGAGACAGAGAGGAGAGTACCAGAGGACGTCTTGAATCAAGGACGTTGCAGATGAGTTACGTTTGTGGGATGAAGGTTGAAGGATGAGGAGAACAGTTTGTTAGTGGGAATTGAAGACAACAGGTTGTTGTTGGGAATTGTTGAGAACTTGTAAATGAGGGCATGGGAATTGAAGACAACATGTTTTTATTTTTTAGAACCTTTCCTTTTCAAAACAGTCGTAGGATCCAAAGTTAGAACCGTTTTTTTTTTCAAAACTCAGTTTTAAATAATTGTGTGTGAGTAGCTTATCCTAGTCATAATTTTGGAGACACGTATGTCAAAATTGAGACACGTAGGACAAAACTGCCATATATGACAAAGGTCATGCATTATATAATAGATATCACTCAAAATCTCATCTTTTGTCCAATTTCTCTTGTCCAATTTCTCTTGTCCAATTTTTCTTATCCAATTTCACTTGATAACATCCCTCTTTTGTATATAGATATCTCTTATCCAATTTCTCTTGTCAAATATCTCTTATCCAATTTCTCTTGATAACATCCCTCTTTTATAATATAGATACCTCTTATCCAATTTCTCTTGTCTAATATCTCTTATCCAATTTCTCTTGATAACATCCCTCTTTTATAATATAGATATCTCTTATCCAATTTCTCTTGTCCAATATCTCTTATCCAATTTCTCTTGATAACATCCCTCTTTTATAATATAGATATCTCTTATCCATTTTCTCTTGTCCAATATCTCTTATCCAATTTCTCTTGATAACATCCCTCTTTTATAATATAGATATCTCTTGTCCAATTTCTCTTGATAACATCCCACTTTTATAATATAGATATCTCTTATCCAATTTCTCTTGTCCAATATCTCTTGTCCAATTTCTCTTGATAACATCCCTCTTTTATAATATAGATATCTCTTATAGGGGTGTAAAAAAACTAATTTGTAAAATATTGTCTATAGTCTCTTTCTTCGGTGATAAATGCATACTGACCAGTCATTTCTACTAGATAAAGCTAGACATATAGAAGAATGATTCACGTTTACCTATACTGCTCTTTTGAACGCATAAGAGAACAATATGATCTTTGATTCAAATGCATTGTTTAATGAACTTACACGTTGCTCAAAACTTCAGAATGCAAGTTGTACTTACTAATATTATAAGTTCAAATTAGATACAGCCAGAGTGGATCACTCTTATATATTTTGATCCTTAATATTATAATAAAAAAATTATATATATATATCGGTTCCGGTTCTGGGTACCCGTTTTCTATAGACGGGAACCGGAACCGGACCCGATACCCGTCGGTTCCAAATTTTCCTACCCGGAACCTACCCGGAACCGATACTATCTACCCAGAACCTACCCGTTAGGGTAGGTTCCGATCGGGTATCTGGGTACCCTGTACCCGTGCACACCCCTAATCTCTTATCCAATTTCTCTTGTCCAAAATCTCTTATCCAATTTCTCTTGATAACATCCCTCTTTTATAATATAGATATCTCTTATCCAATTTCTCTTGTCCAATATCTCTTATCCAATTTCTCTTGATAACATCCCTCTTTTATAATATAGATATCTCTTATACAATTTCGCTTGTCCAATATCTCTTATCTAATTTCTCTTGATAATATCCCTCTTTTATAATATAGATATCTCTTGATAACATCCCTCTTTTATAATATAGATATCTCTTATCCAATTTCTCTTGTCCAATATCTCTTGTCCAATTTCTTTTGATAACATCCCTCTTTTATAATATAGATATCTCTTATCCAATTTCTCTTGTCCAATATCTCTTATCCAATTTCTCTTGATAACATCCCTCTTTTATAATATAGATATCTCTTGATAACATCCCTCTTTTATAATATAGATATCTCTTGATAACATCCCTCTTTTATAATATAGATATCTCTTATCCAATTTCTCTTGTCCAATATCTCTTGTCCAATATCTCTTGATAACATCCCTCTTTTATAATATAGATATCTCTTATCCAATTTCTCTTGTCCAATATCTCTTGTCCAATTTCTCTTGATAACATCCCTCTTTTATAATATAGATATCTCTTATCCAATTTCTCTTGTCCAATATCGCTTATCCAATTTCTCTTGATAGCATCCCTCTTTTATAATATAGATATCTCTTATCCAATTTCTCTTATCCAATTTCTCTGGATAACATCCCTCTTTTATAATATAGATATCTCTTGATAACATCCCTCTTTTATAATATAGATATCTCTTATCCAATTTCTCTTGTCCAATATCTATTGTCCAATTTCTCTTGATAACATCCCTCTTTTATAATATAGATATCTCTTATCCAATTTCTCTTGTCCAATATCTCTTTTCCAATTTCTCTTGATAACAACCCTCTTTTATAATATAGATATCTCTTATCCATTTTCTCTTGTCCAATATCTCTTATCCAATTTCTCTTGATAACATCCCTCTTTTATAATATAGATATCTCTTGACAACATCCCTCTTTTATAATATAGATATCTCTTATCCAATATCTCTTGTCCAATATCTCTTGTCCAATTTCTCTTGATAACATTTCCTTTTATAATATAGATATCTCTTTTCCAGTTTCTCTTGTCCAATATCTCTTGTCCAATTTCTCTTGATAACATCCCTCTTTTATAATATAGATATCTCTTGTCCAATTTCTCTTGTCCAATTTCTCTTGATAACATCCCTCTTTTATAATATAGATATCTTTTATTCAATTTCTCTTGTCCAATATCTCTTATCCAATTTCTCTTGATAACATCCCTCTTTTATAATATAGATATCTCTTGATAACATCCCTCTTTTATAATATATATATCTCTTATCTAATTTCTCTTTTCCAATATCTCTTGTCCAATTTCTCTTGATAACATCCCTCTTTTATAATATAGATATCTCTTATCCAATTTCTCTTGTCCAATATCTCTTATCCAATTTCTCTTGATAACATCCCTCTTTTATAATATAGATATCTCTTATCCAATTTCTCTTGTCCAATATCTCTTATCCAATTTCTCTTGATAACATCCCTCTTTTATAATATAGATATCTCTTGATAACATCCCTCTTTTATAATATAGATATCTCTTGTCCAATATCTCTTGTCCAATATCTCTTGTCCAATTTCTCTTGATAACATCCCACTTTTATAATATAGATATCTCTTCTCCAATTTCTCTTGTCCAATATCTCTTGTCCAATTTCTCTTGATAACATCCCTCTTTTATAATATAGATATCTCGTATCCAATTTCTCTTGTCCAATATCTCTTATCCAATTTCTCTTGATAACATCCCTCTTTTATAATATAGATATCTCTTGTCCAATATCTCTTGTCCAATTTCTCTTGATAACATCCCTCTTTTATAATATAGATATCTCTTATCCAATTTCTCTTGTCCAATATCTCTTTTACAATTTCTCTTGATAACATCCCTCTTTTATAATATAGATATCTCTTATCCAATTTCTCTTGTCCAATATCTCTTATCCAATTTCTCTTGATAACTTCCCTCTTTTATAATATAGATAGCTCTTATCCAATTTCTCATGTCCAATATCTCTTATCCAATTTCTCTTGATAACAACCCTCTTTTATAATATAGATATCTCTTATACAATTTCTCTTGTCCAATATCTCTTATCCAATTTCCCTTGATAATATCTCTCTTTTATAATATAGATATCTCTTGATAACATCCCTCTTTTATAATATAGATATCTCTTATCCAATTTCTCTTGTTCAATATCTCTTGTCCAATTTCTCTTGATAACATCCCTCTTTTATAATATAGATATCTATTATCCAATTTCTCTTGTCCAATATCTCTTATCCAATTTCTCTTGATAACATCTTTCTTTTATAATATAGATATCTCTTGATAACATCCCTCTTTTTTAATATAGATATCTCTTATCCAATTTCTCGTGTCCAATATCTCTTATCCAAAAACCCATGATAACATCCCTATTTTATAATATAGATATCTCTTATCCAATTTTTCTTGTCCAATACTCTTGTCCAATTTCTCTTGATAACATCCCTCTTTTATAATATAGATATCTCTTATCCAATTTCTCTTGTCCAATATCTCTTCTCCAATTTCTCTTGATAACATCCCTCTTTTATAATATAGATATCTCTTATCCATTTTCTCTTGTCCAATATCTCTTATCCAATTTCTCTTGATAACATCCCTCTTTTATAATATAGATATCTCTATATAACATCCCTCTTTTATAATATAGATATCTCTTATCCAATATCTCTTGTCCAATATCTCTTGTCCAATTTCTCTTGATAACATCCCTCTTTTATAATATAGATATCTCATATCCAATTTCTCTAGTCCAATATCTCTTATCCAATTTCTCTTGATAACATCCCTCTTTTATAATATAGACTAGTCATAACCCGTGCCCGCAGGCACGGTTCATTTAAGATTTTCACCCTTGAAATCTTTGTTCCCAAAATTATTTACACAGTCAAATTTGTGCGAAACAACAAATTCGGCGTAGAACAATAAATTCGGCGAGGGCGCCCTTGAGTCTGAACAACAAAATTTAGTGGTCGCCTTCGGCGCGAAGGTGGAAGTGCATAAGTTTGTGTGTGTATAGTGTGTGTGTAAAAAGTGAAATGAGAGGGGTTTTTTGCAAAAATGGGAAATATGTGGTATTCTGCGCAAATGAAATGATTTTGGGGGGTTTGAAAACAAAAGGAAAAAAGTGGTGGGTTTTCCAAACACTCATCTCAACCCTTCTTTTACCGAGATTAAATCCTAGCCATTCTTCTATCAACCTCTTTATACATCAGCATGACATCAGCTTATCCCAGTCAGCCATAGATTCAAAAACCTTTGTGTTTTAATATATAGATATCTCTTATCCAATTTCTCTTGTCCAATATCTCTTATCCAATTTCTCTTGATAACATCCCTCTTTTATAATATAGATATCTCTTGATAACATCCCTCTTTTATAATATAGATATCTCTTATCCAATTTCTCTTGTCCAATATCTCTTGTCCAATTTCTCTTGATAACATCCCTCTTTTATAATATAGATATCTCTTATCCAATTTCTCTTGTCCAATATCTCTTATCCAATTTCTCTTGATAACATCCCTCTTTTATAATATAGGTATCTCTTGATAACATCCCTCTTTTATAATATAGATATCTCTTATCCAATTTCTCTTGTCCAATATCTCTTGTCCAATTTCTTTTGATAACATCCCTCTTTTATAATATAGATATCTCTTATCCAATTTCTCTTGTCCAATATCTCTTATCCAATTTCTCTTGATAACATCCCTCTTTTATAATATAGATATCTCTTGATAAAATCCCTCTTTTATAATATATATATCTCTTATCCAATTTCTCTTGTCCAATATCTCTTGTCCAATTTCTCTTGATAACATCCCTCTTTTATAATATAGATATCTATTATCCAATTTCTCTTGTCCAATATCTCTTATCCAATTTCTCTTCATAACATCCCTCTTTTATAATATATATATCTATTATCCAATTTCTCTTGTCCAATATCTCTTATCCAATTTCTCTTGATAACATCCCTCTTTTATAATATATATATCTCTTATCCAATTTCTCTTGTCTAATATCCCTTATCCAATTTCTCTTGATAACATCCCTCTTTTATAATATAGATATCTCTTATCCAATATCTCTTGTCCAATATCTCTTATCCAATTTCTCTTGATAACATCCCTCTTTTATTTTATATATATATATATATATATATATATATATATATATATATATATATATATATATATATATATATATATATATATATATATATATAGGGCAATCTTCCATTGCGAAAAAGGGGCTTTTCGCACCGTGCGAAAAGAATTTTATCTTTTTTTTGAAATTTTTTTTTTCAAAAATTCTTTTTTTGATGTTTAATCCATACAAATATATACCCCAGGGAAAATAATGGGTGAACCCGTTGGGCATTAGAGCACCCATCCACCCGTTACAAATTTAACGGTCTCAAAACGTGCGAATTTGATGAAATGCCTTGATCGAAGGCCAAATGACATTATTTCTCAATGATTATTTTTTGAGGGGGGTATAACAACATATAATGAGGGTGGAAAAAAAGAATTTT
The DNA here is from genome assembly GCA_030789695.1 of Scilla litardierei. Classification (NCBI taxonomy): domain Eukaryota; kingdom Viridiplantae; phylum Streptophyta; class Magnoliopsida; order Asparagales; family Asparagaceae; genus Scilla; species Scilla litardierei. The sequence continues at coordinate 284,042,998 of CM061141.1, forward strand.
TGAAAAAAAAAATTTCAAAAAAAAAAACTAAAAACATTTTCGCACGGTGCGAAATGTTCTCATTTGAAAATTTTCCTATATATATATATATATATATATATATATATATATATATATATATATATATATATATATATATATATATATAAGGAGGGATCAAATGACCCCCAAAAATGACCCCCTATCAAAAATCCTATGCCCCCCCCCCCCCCCCATTTTTTCGGAAGATCCGAACCGTTCATCTTGATCTCCACCCTCTAAATACCTGACCCACCAATTTTCAACCCGATCCCATGTGATTTGCCCCTTCATTAACCATCCGCAAAAGTTCTGTTCATGCGAAACCGTTAAATTTGGGACGGATGGATGAACGGGCAAAACACATGGGATCGGGTTGAAAATTGGTGGGTCAGGTATTTAGAGGGTGGAGATCAAGATGAACGGTTCGGATCTTCCGAAAAAATGGGGGGCATAGGATTTTTGATAGGGGGTCATTTTTGGGGTTATTTTTGGGGGTCATTAGATCCCTCCTATATATATATATATATATATATATATATATATATATATATATATATATATATATATATATATATATATATATATATATATATATATATATATATTAATAAAGACTATTTATTGTAAAAAGTATATATATATAATATTTATTGTAAAATAGTATATATATATATACTATATATATATATATATACTATTTTACAATAAATAGTATATATATATACTATTTATTGTAAAATAGTATATATATATATATATAAAGACATATATATAAAGACTATTTATTGTAAAATAGTATATATATATACTATATATATATATATATATATATATAGGGATTAATGGGTATCATACGCCATATGAGAGGGTGTCTCATATGCCCTCTCACATAAAGGGGGTCAAGTACAACAAGTACAAGCTCATGTGGGCTTGTACTTGCCCCTTTTATGTGAGAGGGCATATGAGACACCCTCACATATGGCGTATGATACCCATTATTCTCATATATATATATATATAAAGACATATATATATATACTATTTATTGTAAAATAGTATATATATATATATATATAGTATATATATATACTATTTTACAATAAATATTATATATATATACTTTTTACAATAAATAGTCTTTATTAATATATATATATATATATATATATATATATATATATATATATATATATATATATATATATATATATATATATATGGGTAAAGTGTTCCTAGGGTGACTCCTTAGATTCAATCTAAGGAGTCGCCCCCATTTTCCCTATATCCCACATTTTTTTTCGGAATTTTTTTTCATGGGGTTGTTGTTTACCTCATTGATGATCAACATACCAAAAATCAATTCATTCCAATACTTTTATAGCCCACATCTACCCCTTGCAACTTCATGGGTTTTCAGCACGTTTTCAGACCGTTGAAGTTGCAAGGGGTGGATGGTGGCTCTAAAAGTATTGGAATGACTTGATTTTTGGTATGTTGATCATCCATGAGGTGAACAACAACCCCATGAAAAATAAAATCCAAAAAAATTGTGGGATATGAGGGAAAATGGGGGCGACTCCTTAGATTTAATCTAAGGAGTCACCCTAGGAACACTTTACCATATATATATATATATATATATATATATATATATATATATATATATATATATATATATATATATATATATATATATATATATATATATATATATATATATATATATATATAAATGGCTATCATACGCCATATGAGAGCCTCTCTCATACGCCCTCTCACATAAAGCACACAAGCACAACCAAGTACAAGCACATGTGGGCTTGTACTTGGGCTATCATACGCCATATGAGAGCCTCTCTTATACGCCCTCTCACATAAAGCACACAAGCACAACCAAGTACAAGCACATGTGGGCTTGTACTTCGGTGCTTTATGTGAGAGGGCGTATGAGAGAGGCTCTCATTTGGCGTATGATAGCCATTATTCTCATATATATATATATATATATATATATATATATATATATATATATATATATATATATATATATATATATATATGGATTAATGGGTATCATACGCCATATAAGAGGGTGTCTCATATGCCCTCTCACATAAATGGGGTCAAGTACAACAAGTACAAGCCCATGCGGGCTTGTACTTGCCTCTTTTATGTGAGAGGGCATATGAGACACACTCTCATATGGCGTATGATACCCATTATTCTCATATATATATGGATTAATGGGTATCATACGCCGTATGAGATATGCTCTCATATGCCCTCTCACATAAAGCAACCAAGTACAACCAAGTAAAAGCCCATGTGGGCTTGTACTTGGTTGCTTTATGCGAGAACGCGTATGAGAGCCTATCTCATATGGCGTATGATAGCCATTATTCTCATATATATATATATATATATATATATATATATATATATATATATATATATATATATATATATATATGACAGGTAAGTGGTAAACTTTATTGCTACAGAAATAATTACAAAAATACAAGCTTGAATATAATAGGAAGGAGATGGGAGGAGGGGGATATGGCACAAGCACCGTCACCCCCTACCTCCTATATACCGCCCAGTAAAATCAAGCACAAGTTACATGGTAGGCTAACCATTATCAAGGAATCCCCAATTTGAAAAGGGGATTATAGCGCTAGGGTGATCTCAGTCAATGTCCCGTAAGGTGATACGGATGTCCGATGCAATTTCTTCAAAGAGGCAAATCTTGTTGGTTACTTTGCCCTCAAATATCCTCCTGTTATGTTTCCTCCAGATGTGCCAGATAATCGTAGCCAAGGCAGTTTTTGCAAGAGCACCAACACACTTAGGGTTATTAAAGAGAGATAATATGAGATCGGCAATACCCGTTAGTGATGTTTGGACAACACCAGTGAAGCCGAGCTTGAGCATGCTTCGTTTTAGGATGTATTGGGAATAGGCGCACTCAAAAAAATGTGAGCTGAACTTTCCTCAACGTCAGCATTGCACAGGATGCAATTTGTGCTGTTAGTGCCGCCCCACTTCATAAGCCTATCCTGCGTTGGCATCTTATGCCTGAAAGCCCTGAGAGCCGTTATAGCTAATTTAGGGACCGAATTTGAGTGCCAGATAATGCTGTTATAGGGGAAAGAGGGCCCAGTTGAACGTACCCCTTCCCAGGCCTTACGCAAGCTGAAGATAGGTCCAGGGATCCAACTCCATGAGTCAGTGCCTGGGGACAAAATAGTCGAGCTGAGTAAAGGGAGTAAACTGCTGCAATTGGGAGGGAGGACCCATTTAGTATTATCCCAGTAGTCATTAACTAGCGCATTTTCAGATCCCGCAGGTGGTGGGTGGTGTAGGTTAATGGGTCCGCTAGGGAGCCAGTTGTCAAACCAAAATGAAGTAGAGGTTCCGTCCTTGACAATGCGCTTGATCAATCTTTGAGAAGAAGGACAGTGCCTTAGTAGAAATTTCCACGTACCAGATTGGGTTGGACTAATCTTAGCAGAGTAGAAAGTACCATCACCTCTTCCATGTTGGTTCCGCATGAATTGAGCCCATAAACCTTTAGTTGCAAGATAACGCCAAGTTAAGCTAACGCCGGATGCCGCATTCAAATCGGTCAGCAAACGCAAACCAACTCCACCTTCCTTCTTAGGGGAACACAGGTCCTTCCAAGCCCAGGAGTGGAATTTTCCCCAAATAAATGATCTGCATGCAGATGTGATAGAACAGATAACCAAAGTTGGAATACAGTAAGCTTGCATCCAAAAGGCGACCATGCCATAAATCACAGTCCGTACTAATTCAATCCTGCCAGCTATAGAAAGTAGTGAGGAAGACCAACCAAGGAGCCGTTTTTTGCACTTATCAATAAGCCGGGCATACATAGGAGCTTTAGGATACTTAGAAGATAGTGGCACGCCCAGATAAGTAGTAAATGAAGTTACCAAGTTGATACCAAGAATTTGAGCCAAATCTCTTGGATTGCGAGTACCTTTGCTGAAAATTGCTGAGCTTTTATCCCAGTTGACCTGCAACCCTGAGATAAGATTGAAAGTATGAAGGAGGTCTTTGAGCCCATTAATGGAGGAAGCATTAGCTCTGCAGAACACAAGTAGATCGTCAGCAAATAGGAGATGAGAAATAGAGCCAGAGCGTTTCATAGGCTGAATAGAATGGAGGGATTCAGCTCTGCCCATCAGCAACGAGAAGGCTTCCATCACCATCACAAATAGGTAGGGGAAAGAGGATCTCCCTGCCGTAACCCACAATTAGATGTGAAGAACCCCGAAGGCGAACCATCAATCAAGACTGAGAATGAGGCTGTAGAGATGCATTCAGAAATCCAATTAATAAATCTTCTTTGGAACCCCATCTGGTGAAGGATGTGGAAGATGAATTTCCTGTTAACACTATCAAATGCCTTGTGGAGATCCAATTTGATGCAAGCTCTGCTTCCCATAGGGTTGCTGAAATCACGAATTTGTTCATGGGCAATAAGAGTACAATCAGCCAGCAACCTATCTTTTAAAAAGGCAGCCTGATTGGGGGAAATTAAATCGCCGATTGCCCTCTTCAACCGATTGCAAAGGACCTTGCTGATGATCTTGTAAATGACATTACAACATGCAATAGGCCTGTAGTCACCTAGTCCTGTAGCTTTTACATTTTTGGGAACAAGCGTTAAGAAGGTGTGGTTTATCTGGCGGAGAATTCTACCAGATATAAAAAAGGATGAAACTGCAGCCGTGACATCATCACCAATTGTAGGCCAAGTACTATGGAAGAAATGGGAATTGAAGCCATCAGGTCCTGGAGCCTTATCTTTTCCAATTTGAAATGTAGCAGTTTTAATCTCCTCAGCAGAAATATTACGGTCCATCCAATTTGAGGCCTCAACAGTAAGCAATCGCTTAGGAGTAATATTGGGAAAATCATGGCAATGGTGATTTTGATTGTACAAGTTCTGAAAGAATAGAGGGGCCTCTACTCTAAGAGACTCTGCAGACGTGTTTCTATCACCATTAGTGCTAATGAAGTGATTCAGACTATTGTGGCAGTGTCTACTCTTCATAGCAGTGTAGAAGAATTTTGAGTTCTTGTCACCCAAAGTCAGCCAATTTTGGCGTCTTTTTTGCCTTAAATCAGTTTCCTCCACTTCCAAGGCATGAGCAAGTTTATAAGCAGCCAATTTCTCTAGAGACTGGACATTCACATCAGAATGTAACATAGGGTTTTTTGGAGCATCTCGAGGTTACTACGGCAGACATTTACATTAAGGTTGTCTCTGTAATCCCCCGCCCAAGATTTAAGCTCAAATTTTAAAAGTTTTAGCTTGTCAACAAGTTTTTTCATAGGGGAGCCCTCAACATAAACAACCCATACCTTACTGACAAGGTCCTGGTACCCTGGGTAGGACGTCCAAGAATTATAAAATCTGAAAGGTTTAGGGGCGGATGGTACCTTGGAGTGAAAGTGAGCAGCCATAACCGAATGATCGCTCGTACCAGCTTCTGAATATTCATAGAAAGAACTTGAGAGGAGTCGCAACCACTCCGAGTTACAGAGAATGCGATCTAATCTAGCAGCAATATGACCCGGACCAATGCGATCTAATCTAGCAGCAATGTGACCCGGACCAACTCGACGGTTGTGCCAGCTAAGCCAAGGGCCCACACATTTTAGGTCAATTAGATGACAGCATCCAAGTGTATTATTGAAGTCATCCATAGCTGCAGGGTCCACCAATCTTCCCCCCAACTTCTCGTTGGAGTGACGCACACAGTTGAAGTCACACCTACGAGCCAAGGCAAAAAGTTTAGAGATTTAGAATCAGCAACAAGGGATTCCCAGAGGGGCAATCTGGAACTAGGAACATTGTAACCATAGACTGCAGTAAGAGCCATGTTAAATCCCCCAGAGTTAGAGAAGGAACAGGAGATGTGTTGTGCGAAAGTAGAAATTATTCTGCAGCCCCAAATAGAAGAGTTATACTGAATAACTATTCTGCCTCCCTTTGAAAGAATCCTGTTATCAATGCTTCCCCAGTTCCTACCAAAGCACTTCGAAATTCTAAGGTGATTGTGGGCTTCCACCTTAGTTTCAAACAAACGGACTATTGAAGCTTTAGATTTACGCACTCTTAACTGAAGTTCTGACCTGCGAGAGGGGTTATTATGACCCCTAGTGTTCCAGAAAAGGATGGTCATCAAACCGGATTGTGGGGAAGCCCGACAACAGAATTGCCAGAGATTCGATTGCTTCGTCGGACAGAATTAGAGTGGCCAGAAGTATCATTTCTTCTGGATGTGGGCACAGCTACAGATTCCTTGAGGGTGATGTGTTCAGTGGCCCATTCCAGGTTAGGGACGCTCCACTCGGATGGTTCACAGACAGAATCATGGAAGGGAGGGTCCTTATTCAGGTGAACTGGCGGTGATTGCTCCAATGCCGAGCTTGAATATGATGGATTATTATTATCAGAGCAAGAGGAAGTAGACGACTCACTGCATATGGAGGCAATAAGAGGGACTGTGATAACACTGGGAAGGGTCGCTTTTATCTGTGGATTTGAAGTTGCAGCTGGATCCGTGGATACACGAGCGGGGGGTGCGTCAACATCCCTAGTGCATTCATCAACTGGAGGATGACTCTCAACTTGGGGGACATCCCTTGTACAATCTGATGATCTGCATGCAGATGTCATAGAACCCTCCACATTTGACAGGGGCAATCCGGCAATCTGGAGCTGCAATATTACCTTCAGGGACCGAATTAGGTCCTGAGTGGGGCTCTGAAGATCCAACTCCAATTTTAGGAACTCCTCCTTCTGGGATGATGCAAGTGCCCAATAAAGGATCGTCAGCAGATTTCTCGCCTGCCACAGGACACAGTTGTGACTTGAAGGGCGGGCCAGTTGGGCCCATGTGGATTGAAGGGGGCTCAGCTGTGGACTTAGTAATAGAACATTGGCCCTCAATATGTCCAAAACTGGAACAAGTTGTGCAACGGGGTGGCTCTCCTTCGTACTTGATGGCAACTAGAAAAGAGGTTCCATCCTCTAACTCAACTTGGACACTTCTAGACAGCGGTTTGTTAGCTTCCACCTCAACTAAACATCTAGCATACATGATGCGAGAAAAATTAGATGTGGCACGGCCGAGGCAAATTGGTGTACCAATGCCACTGGCCACGGTATTTAAGATCTCTAGAGTTCACATATGCATTGGCAAGTTATGAATCTGTGCCCAAACTGGAACGGCAGTAAGGAAGTCTCTGTCATGCTTGACAGTAGGACTCCACCGCTGGAGAACAACCATGTGCCCATCAAAGAGCCATGGCCCCCATGGAGTATTGCTTCACAGTCCTCCTCCTTTTCAAACCGGAAATAGAAGAAGCCATTTTCTTTACTGAATATTTGCACCCCGCCTTTAGTCTGCCAAAGCCTATCAGCCCAGGCCTTAATTTGTCCAAAGAACGGGATATCTCCCAAAACATAACCCACTAGAGAATTCTTCCATCTAGTAGCCCCCACCTCTAACTGGTTATTGGAGATACGAACCTTGGCTATGCCATTGTCAACTCCCAAAGGGGGAATATGCGACATCACAAGGGGGTCGGCATATGTGCGCCTCGATGAACAAATATCAACCCAAGATTTTTTTCCTGCATAAGGATTGCTACGAATCGGCACATCAGGCCGAACGGGCAATTTCTCGAACACTTGGTGTGTAGTTTGATCCACAGATTTATCGCCGCCAACATGGTGCTTGGGGGGGCCTTGAAGGTTGCACTGTTCATCTTGTGCCCAGCTGCAGGTGAGAAGACACGACCTCCCTGGCGCACTCGACCGAAATCCCTAGGAGGAGGGAGAAGTTGGTTCCTGGCCGCTCTCCGCTTCGCAAAAGTCACCTTCGTCCACCCTCCATCTGAGCTAGATGCTGCCAAGATGTTCTTCCCTTTGTCTTTGATGATGGCTGGATCCGTGTGAAGTAGATCTCCCCCGCGATCCCCTTGGTTGCCCGCTGACTTCTCCTCAGGAAATCGATTCTCAACCTGAGAACTCGAATGTAGTCCATTGTACCCAGCACCAGAGCTAGAAGGAGCCGTGATATCATTCTCTTTGGCTTTGATGGAGGTAGGATCCGCCAGAACGCCGCCGTCTCCAGAATCGCCCCCGTGAGAAACAGAGCTCATACCTAGGTTTATATATATATATATATATATATATATATATATATATATATATATATATATATATATATATATATATATATATAGGAAAATTTTCAAATGAGAACATTTCGCACCGTGCGAAAATGTTTTTATCTTTTTTTTGAAAAAAAATTTTTCAAAAATTCTTTTTTCCACCCTCATTATATGTTGTTATACCCCCCTCAAAAAATAATGGTTGAGAAATAATGTCATTTGGCCTTCGATCAAGCCATTTCATCAAATTCGCACGTTTTGAAACCGTTAAATTTGTAATGGGTGGATGGGTGCTCTAATGCCCAACGGGTTCACCTATTATTTTCCCTGGGGTATATATTTGTATGGATTAAACATCAAAAAAAGAATTTTTGAAAAAAAAAATTTCAAAAAAAAAAAGTTTTCGCACGGGCTTTCGCACGGGATTTTTCGCAACCGAAGATCACTATATATATATATATATATATATATATATATATATATATATATATATGTGTATATGTATGTATATATATATGTATATATATATATGTGTATATATATATATATATATGTATATATATATGGGTAAAGGGATCCTAAGGTGCCTCCTTAGATTCAATCTAAGGAGGCGCCCCCATTTCCCCCCATCTCACACATTTTTTTTGAAATTTTTTTCATGGGTTTATTGTTCACCTTATGGATGATCAACACACCAAATTTCAAGGGATTCCAATACTATTTGAGCCACCATCTACCCCTTGCAACTTCATGGGGTTTTAAGCACGTTGTCAAACCGTTGAAGTTGTAGGGGGTAGATGGTGTCTCAAAAAGTATTGGAATCTCTTGAAATTTGGTATGTTCATCATCCATGATGTGAACAATAACCTCATGAAAAAATATTTCCAAAGAAATTGTAGGAGATGGGGGGAAATGGGGGCGCCTCCTTAGATTTTCATCTAAGGAGGCACCTTAGATCCCCTTTTTCCTATATATATATATATATATATATATATATATATATATGGGTAAAGTGTTCCTAGGGTGACTCCTTAGATTAAATCTAAGGAGTCGCCCACATTTTCTCCCATCTCCCACAATTTTTTTGGATTTTATTTTTCATAGCATGGTTGGTTACATCATGGATGATCAACATACCAAAAATCAAGTCATTCCAATACTTTAAAACCCCCCATCTACCCCTTGCAACTTTAACGGTCTGAAAACGTGCTGAAAAACACATAAAGTTGCAAGGGGTAGATGTGGGCTCTAAAAGTATTGGAATGACTTGATTTTTGGTATGTTGATCATCCATAAGATGAACAACAATCCCAAGAAAAAAAATTTCAAAAAAATTGTGGGAGATGGGAGAAAATGGGGGCGACTCCTTAGATTTAATCTAAGGAGTCACACTAGGAACACTTTACCCTATATATCTATATTATAAAAGAGGGATGTTATCAAGAGAAATTGGACAAGAGATATTGGACAAGAGAAATTGGATAAGAGATATCTATATTATAAAAGAGGGATGTTATCAAGAGAAATTGGACAAGAGATATCTACATTATAAAAGAGGGATGTTATCAAGAGAAATTGGATAAGAGATATTGGACAAGAGAAATTAGATAAGAGATATCTATATTATAAAAGAGGGATGTTATCAAGAGAAATTGGATAAGAGATATTGGACAAGAGAAATTGGATAAGAGATATCTATATTATAAAAGAGGGATGTTATCAAGAGAAATTGGATAAGAGATATTGGACAAGAGAAATTGGATAAGAGATATCTATATTATAAAAGAGGGATGTTATCAAGAGAAATTGGATAAGAGATATTGGACAAGAGAAATTGGATAAGAGATATCTATATACAAAAGAGGGATGTTATCAAGTGAAATTGGATAAGAAAAATTGGACAAGAGAAATTGGACAAGAGAAATTGGACAAGAGATGAGATTTTGAGTGATATCTATTATATAATGCATGACCTTTGTCATATATGGCAGTTTTGTCCTACGTGTCTCAATTTTGACATACGTGTCTCCAAAATTATGACTAGGATAATCTACTCACACACAATTATTTAAAACTGAGTTTTGAAAAAAAACGGTTCTAACTTTGGATCCTACGACTGTTTAGAAAAGGAAAGGTTCTAAAAAATAAAAACCTGTTGTCTTCAATTCCTGTGCCCTCATTTACAAGTTCTCAACAATTCCCAACAACAACCTGTTGTCTTCAATTCCCACTAACAAACTGTTCTCCTCATCCTTCAACCTTCATCCCACAAACGTAACTCATCTGCGACGTCCTCGATTCAAGACGTCCTCTGGTACTCTCCTCTCTCTCTCTCTCTCAATTTCATTCATTAATTTCTGGTCCCTAGGGGTTCGGTTAATTTTTGACATTTTTTGGTTAATTTTTGACATTTGAAATCAATGTTTGGCATTTGTTTTTCATGTTCGAAATCAATGCTTTCTTAAAGTAACTGACCTTTTGAGTGTTTGGGTTTCATTTTTTGGCATTTGTCTGTTTAGGTGAATTACTCTACATTTTTTTGGGCAGAGGAAACGTCATTTTTATGTAGTTCCCCAGTAGTTCCCCAGTTAATTTCATTCTTAAAGTTACTGACCTTATTTAGGACCTTGCCAATGAATTATTTGAAACTTTTACCAGTTTAGCATTAATTTAATAAGCACCAGTTCAGCATTAATTAATTTAATAAGCACTTTATTTATGATGGCTCCTCAGCATTAATTTAATTATTTGAATCATTTATGATGGTCCTCATTGAATTATTCACTGTGTTGATTTGCATGGTCCTCATTTAATAATGCTAATGAAAAGTGCCCTTTGATTACCAGTTTAGCATTATTCGTTTAGGACCGTGCAAATGAACACGATCCAATTATTTTTTTAGGATTAGCCCAGGTGAACACGGTCTAATTTGTTAAACAGTTTAGCATTATCATTATCATTATCATTATAATAAACTGTTTAGGATTAGCAGCTTACCATTATCATTAACATTATGACTGTGAAGGGGTTACCCTATCTAAAGTACACAGACTTCGACACATTGAGTTTCAATAGGCAGATTGAGTTTCGAATTTTTGATGATTGAGTTCCAAAGGGCACTTTTCATTTAACTGATTGAGTTCCAACTGATTTTGTTCCAAAGTGAACTGTTCCAAAGGGATTAAAATCAACTAAACATAAAAAATTTCCATTTCATGTCAACTAAACATAAAAATGCGACAAAAAACTTCTTGCTGGAGGTTATTTTTAATTGATAGAGATTGTGACAGACTGCTCACACTTATATCCAGATTAGACATGCAACCAAGAACAAAGATAATTCAATAAGCTTGATGCCAAAGAGGACACAATTCTTTCCAATTCTAATTGGGAGTTGTGAGTGGGGATATCGCTCAATTTTTTTAATTGTGAGTTGTGCGTGGGGATTTCACATTATTCTAATTCTAATTGATGCCAAACATGCCACGATTTGATATCGCTCAATTAAGAGGACACATGCTTAATTGATATAATTTCTTTCTAATCCCGTTTTAATGGTAGTTTACAGTAAACGTTGGGCGGAAACAAACAGATATCAACACAATTCCCTAAGGTTAGATTTTCTTTGATATGGTTGTATAGGAAAGACAACAAGCTACCTTTCTGAATGCCAAAAATAACGATCTCCCATTTGAAAAAAAAATGTCTTAATTGGAGGAATAAAAATGCATTTGGGAGATGATTATCATGTCACCATTTCACCCGTGCACTGACTGTCCTCCTCGGTTTCGCACTCAGGAGACGACCTTCGCCGTGCCCTATGGGCGTGGGTTATGACTAGTGTGTGTGTATATATATATATATATATATATATATATATATATATATATATATATATATATATATATATATATATATATATATATGGTAAAGTGTTCCTAGGGTGTCTCCTTAGATTCAATCTAAGGAGTCGCCCCCATTTTCCCCATATCCCACATTTTTTCGGAATTTTTTTTCATGGGGTTGTTGTTCACCTCATGGATGATCAACATACCAAAAATCAATTCATTCCAATACTTTTAGAGCCCCCACTACCCCTTGCAACTTCAAGGTTTTTCAACACGTTTTCATTCCGTTGAAGTTGCAAGGGGTAGACGGTGGCTCTAAAAGTATTGGAATAGCTTGATTTTTGGTATGTTGATCATCCATGAGGTGAACAACAACCCCATGAATAATAAAATCCTAAAAAATTGTGGGATATGAGGGAAAATGGGGGCGACTCCTTAGATTTAATCTAAGGTGTCACCCTAGGAACACTTTACCCATATATATATATATATATATATAATATAAAAATGGAGGTGTTCGATTTTCATGGAGGGGCAATCCCTGGCGATCATGGAGGAGATGGCGGTGCATCAAGTTCTGACGAGCAACAGTCTAAAAAGGGCACTAATGGAGTCATTGGAGATACCTTCAAGTCTTTTGCAGCCGACAGATCTTCAACCAATCCTGTCCAGACTTTTGGGAATGGCGATTTGCAGTTTGAGAAGACAACCAATGGTGTCATCAGGGGTTTTAGCAAGTCCATTGTCATTGATGGAGGATCTAAGGATCCTGATTCGGAGGGTCACACAAATTTAACAGTTGGTCGAATAGATGCTTCTCTAGGCCCTTGGCAGGAAGTACGAAGGAAGGGGAAATCTCAGTATAAGGGTGGTCAGGGAGCAACCAAGTATTACAATAAAGGAGATCCTAATCTCAACCATCAGCCCTATAAAGGTAAACAATTTATCCAACCCAGACATAGCAGTGGTCCTGTGTTGATGGGTGCCCGCAAGGTTACTGCTAAAATGCCAGTTAGGTCGATTGTCCCAATTAACATCAATACCTCTATGGCTAAGCAAACATGGCTGGATGTTTGTACTAATAAGCACACTTATGAGATGGGCATGGCTATGACTCTAGTCCCCCCTAAGATAAGAGGAGATAGGACGGCCGTCGCAAGGGTTCCAGGCAATCTTGTTGAGCGAGGGGCCGAAGGGTGGAAGAATACTCTCGTTGGTTATGTGCTAGGGGATATACCCTACTATGGTTAGATTCAGGCTTGGGTTGGGCGATTATGGAAGCTAAATAAACGGATTCAAATTTATGGCAAGGAGAATGGCTTCTTTTATTTTAGGTTTGAATCCCCGGAGGAAGGCGACCACATTTTACAAGGAGGGCCATGGCTTTTTGATGGGCGATTGGTAGTTTTAAAGAGATGGAGCTTAACACTTAAACATGATAGGGGCATACTCACTTCGGTACCAGTATGGGTTCAGCTACATGGGGTGCCATTATATATGTGGAACCTGGATGCACTCAATATAATTGCGTCTGTATTGGGAACACCTATGTGTCTTGATCGCTCAACGGCCTATCTTGAACGGATTGCCTATGATAGATGTTTGGTAGAGGTTGATGCCAAGAACCCTCTGCCAAAATCTATTGAAGTGGAATTTGTAGTGCCCTGTGGTAGCTACTGCACACGTACTAGAGGGGGGGTGAATAGTACTTAAAATAATCAAGATAGTTATTCCTAATTATTGTGCAAGAAACAAACGACAATGCGGAATTAAACAACTATGAACAAGAATTAAAACATACGCAAACAAAAAATATTACTGGGTTCGGATCCACCCAAGTCTCCCCGACTTGTTCCCGGTGATCCTACGTCCCAACCACCCGGATCCCCTCCGGATACTTGAGTTAGCAACCCTAACTCAAGATTTCCACTATGAAATACTTGTGAACAACCTTCACAAGTCAAATCATACAAAAGACATGTGACTCCCACAAACCGGGATCACAACCTCTCTCACAACCGAGAGACACAATTCAAATACGATTGAATTGAAATAAACTCTTACCTTACAAAACACTATGCCTTGAGTAAATCTTACCAAATTAGGGCAACGAGGGATTTTGAGAAGAGAATGTCACCAAACCGAATCTCCACCAATAAGATCAGCGATCTAAGACAAGGATGGAGGATGGTGACTTTGAATCAAGCTATTGGCTTGGAAGGCTCACAATGGAGAGAATCTCTCTTGAGGAAATGGCTCAAGGAGTAGAGGGAGAGATTCTTGTGAGGAAGAGAAAGCTTTAAAATATCTTGGGAGAGCTCTTCTCTTAGGTCTGAAATTGCTTGGAAATAGGACCTCTAACCCCTCTTCAAACGAATCAGGATTCTATTTAAAGGGGCAAGAGAAATCGAGTTTGAAAGAATCCCAACGGCTCTATTCTGAAGCAGACTAGTCGGTCAAAGAAGGATCACTGACCGACTAGTTCATCAACTAGTCGGTCGGTGATACAACATAGACCGACTAATGGTAGAACAGCCAAGAAGTCGAAGTACAGGCAAAGACAACTAGTCGGTCTAAGAAGACTTGCTGACCGACTAGTTCCACAACTAGTCGGTCGGTGAATGATCTTTGACCGACTAACAGTCGACATAGAGTAGGTTGACTTCAAGATGAATTAGTCGGTTTAAGAACAAATGCTGACCAACTAGTTTCTCAACTAGTCGGTCGACAAACGTTCTTTGACCGACTAACTCGAAACAGTAAGTCAGGCTGTACAGAGGCAAGCTCAACTAGTCGGTCCAAGAAGGAGTCCTAACCGACTAGATCGTCATCTAGTCGGTCGGTGACTCTTCTTTGACCGACTAATTGATCAACCTGGAAAGAGCTGAATATAGCAAGGCATCTAGTCGGTTCAATGTAGAGTTGCTGACCGACTAGATCGTCATCTAGTCGGTTGGTGACTCTTCTTGAACCAACTAACATGCACTCGAAGCCGAGGGAAGAAGCGATAGGCTTCGGGAAAGTTTCTATTGGCTTCTATGAATATCCTAGCTCTAAGATATGAGCGAAATGAAGTATATAATGTAAGTCCTACTCAAGGCTTAACATTCTAATCTATTAAGCTAGAAGACTATAAATTAAACCTTACGAGCTGAACTAGTCGGTTCAATCTTCATTCTTGACTTCAATGAAACTCCTTGAGCTTCAACGAAGCTCCAGGCACACGATCACGCGTATTGAGAAGTCTTGAGGCGTCGCTTTTGATGTTCGTATTCTTTTGGCGACGATCTCCATAACTGCGCTCACAAATAAGTTAGTATACATTATTTATGTTTGCTCATCATCCAAAACCAAATCCGGGGAATCATATCACACCATTCTCCCCCTTTTTGGTGATGACAAACCAATATAAATAATAATCAATAATAATGATTCAATTGAAATTTACTTACTCCCCCTGCATTGATGACACGTTAGTTCCATATTCAATAATGTTCATATGCATCAAGCAGCGAGGGAAATATAAAATATGAATCCTACTATTGCACATATAGGATCTAAATCCATTTTATATCTTTACTCCCCCTGAATCTAACACATCAAATTAGATTCATGGTAAATCCCTTTGAATTATTAATTAGCCACATTGTCATTATTATATCTCTCCCCCTTTGGCATTAGCAAAAAGAGCGGGAGGAGACAAAACCAATGGCTAAAAAAAATAACGCATGGGAGTCGAAGAATACGACCAAGGCCCAAAATAACACCAATGCAAAATACCGAATAAAAGCAAAGCGTGTCAAGGAGACCAAAGTCGAAAATCAGAAACCGAAATCATCAAACCATAGGCGAAATACGAAATACGAAATCATCTAGCCATAGGCGAAACTCGAAAACCGAAATCATAAAATCATCGGCAAAAATCGGAAAACGAAATCACCAAGCCATAGGCGAAAATCGAAATACGAAATCATCAAAACTCAAATCGATTTCACTTATTGAGTTTTGGAACATACTCTCCAAAATCAATAGAATGCATGGAAAACAATTCTATGTTTCCATAGAAAGAATTCTATTAAATCCATAAAATCGCCGAACGATGAAATCAACATCAGAGACAAAAATAATCCGATGTGCATACTAAATGTAGCATGCAAGAATGTTATGCCAAAAAATAGATAGAACATCATATAACAATGGCATACACTAATCTAGCATACCAAATGAAGCAAAGTGATACCAATCGTAATATATTCTACCAATGGATACCAATATGAATCAAAAGTATGAACATACTTACAACATTGAGCTCCCCCTACTTTGGTGCATCATTCAAGCACCATCAACTCCAATCGAATGAAAATCCTTGCAAATCACGGAGTTGGTAGGGTAGGTATCCCATGGTGAATTTAACCTAGAGAATATCAATTTGGTATCCAAAAATCTTTTTGGATCCTATGGTTTAGACAATAAATTTAGCGAACTAAATTCAAATTAAATGTAACCCAATCTTACCATAATTGCTTTGGTACCCATAAAATGTAATTAAACTTATGGTACCAAGCAATGAAGGGTCAAAGGAAACTAACCCTTCGGAAACCAAGTCCACGAGGAACTTGATTTCCCAACATAATCATCATTCAAGATAACATCATTAATAAACGATTTCACATACAAATTCTTATTATGCATGCTTGTGTTCTTCGGACCCCAAATGGTGTATGTCTTGGGAGTCCTAATCCTATTGGGAACATGCATATGTTGTTGATTTCTATGTGATGCATGTCGTGGGTAAGCATATGGCATGCGATGCGATGGTGCAAGACGATAATTATTCATATGAGAATGAGGATGAACATATGAATGTGGAGGAACATGTGCATGAGTGTGTCTCACAAGGTGTGCACGTGCTCGTGGATGCGGAGCATAGAAATCGGCATATGTGCTAACATTTGGGGTAGGATTTGTGTTCCTACGTGGCATGGTATACATGAAAGCATGACCCTTCTTTGGAGGTCCACCCAAAGTGGGTTTCTTTCCAAATGGGGGCGTGTTCCTAGCGGAAGCACCATTGGTAGAAGAACTACCCATGACATGTTTACTTCCACTAGTAGAAGCATCGGAAGATGGCCTAACAAAGGTGGCGGACGATTTGGATGACTCTCCCATCTTATACCCCAAACCAATGTGATGATTGGCCGGAGGTAAGTCATTTAGGATATCATCCAACTTGCCCTTACCTTTGTTGAATTCATGAATTCGGCCTAATGTGCTCTCATGCTTCTCGGTGAGAGAATGCAAAGAAGCATCCAAAGTGGACACTTGCGATGCGAGTGCACAAACACGTGACTTGAGATTTTTATTCTCAATACTCAAAGTTGAGAATTGAGACATCAAATCCGCTATCACATGTTCATCCGAATCCTCGATATGAACATGCTCAAGTTGAGACATGAGATTTTCAATCTCATTTCTCAACCCATCAACAACGGTGTCGTTGTTGACGATGAAAGGCTTAGGCGAGTTTTTAAGACTATCTAATTCATTTTTAGTCTTCATAAACTTAGTAGCCATATTAGAAAACTTATTCCATAGTTGTTCATTGGCTATTCTAAGTTCATCATTGGTTACCTCTTTGCCTTCATCCTCTCTTCCATCCTCGCTTTCATCGGAGGAAGTCTCTTCATCACAATCCTCTTTTCCCATAAAGCACGTGTGTGCAATCTCCACTCTTTCATCGTCCGATTCTCCACTTGAGGAGTCGGAGTCGGTGAAAGTGCCGACAAGCCCTTTCTTGTGCTTTCTTGACTTGTCGTGCTTGGATCCCTTCCATTTTCCCTTGTGTTTGTAGAGAGGACAATCCGGCTTGATATGTCCTGGCTTGTTGCATTTGTAACACACGGGAGTATAAACATTAGTCGAAATAAATTTAGATTTACGATTCAACTTACCTTGTCGGAAGAATCAGATGAATTTCTTTGCCATATTGGCCAATGCTTCCATGTCCAATTCTTCGTCCTCTTCTTCTTCCGAATCTTCATCATTGGTATAGATGGAGCGGCCTTGAATGCAATTGTCTTTTTCTTTGGCTCGTCTTGCTTCAAGTACGCCTTCATCTTTTCCCTCATCCGGATCTTGCTATCCTTGCGTACCTCATAAGACAACAAGGTACCCATTAGTTGTACTACGGTATATTTATTCATGTCATTACCTTCCTCGATGGCGAAGGTACGCTTCTCCCAACAAGAAGGAAGTCCATCGATTATCTTCGAGACTTTCTCCTTTTGGGTGTAGGTCTTCCCAAGAGCTTCCAAGTCGTTTGATATATCCACGAAGCGAGCGTAATAATCCTTCATGGTTTCGCCCTGCTCCATATGAAACAACTCAAATTCTTTATTAGCAACGACGAGTTTAGAATCTTTTACCGTACTCGATCCTTCGTGCAATATGAGGAGTTGGTTCCATATTTGATATGCACTCTTACATGTGCATATCTTGTTGAAGTCCTCGGGCTCTAACGCACAATTCAAGGCATTCATTGCCTTGGCATTGGCTACTTCCGCGGCGACCTCCGCGGGGGTCCACTTCGCGAAATCTTCTTCGGAAGGCTCGACATACTCCGTCATGGTGGCTCTCCAAAGTGAAGCGCTCCGGAGGAAAATTTGCATCCGGTATTTCCAGTACCCGTAGTTGGTACCGTTGAAGTGTGGAGGCCTGACGGAGGATAGTCCTTCCATAACTGAAGAAGCTCCATCGCGGTTCTTGAAGACGTTGTAGTCGTTGTTCGTCATAGCTTTGAACTTGTAGCTTTAACATTGGCTCTGATACCAATTGTAGTGCCCTGTGGTAGCTACTACACACGTACTAGAGGGGGGGTGAATAGTACTTAAAATAATCAAGATAGTTATTCCTAATTATTGTGTAAGAAACAAACGACAATGCGGAATTAAACAACTATCAACAAGAATTAAAACATACGCAAACAAACAATATTACTGGGATCGGATCCACCCAAGTCTCCCCGACTTGTTCCCGGTGACCCTACGTCCCAACCACCCGGATCCCCTCCGGATACTTGAGTTAGCAACCCTAACTCAAGATTTCCACTATGAAATACTTGTGAACAACCTTCACAAGTCAAATCATACAAAAGACATGTGACTCCCACAAACCGGGATCACAACCTCTCTCACAACCAAGAGACACAATTCAAATACGATTGAAATGAAATAAACTATTACCTTACAAAATCTTATGCCTTGAGTAAATCTTAACAAATTAGGGCAAGGAGGGATTTTGAGAAGAGAATGTCACCAAACCGAATCTCCACCAATAAGATCAGCGATCTAAGACAAGGATGGAGGATGGTGACTTTGAATCAAGCTAGTGGCTTGGAAGGCTCACAATGGAGAGAATCTCTCTTGAGGAAATGGCTCAAGGAGTAGAGGGAGAGATTCTTGTGAGGAAGAGAAAGCTTTAAAATAGCTTGGGAGAGCTCTTCTCTTAGGTCTAAAATTGCTTGGAAATAGGACCTCTAACCCCTCTTCAAACGAATCAGGATTCTATTTAAAGGGGCAAGAGAAATCGAGTTTGAAAGAATCCCAACGGCTCTATTCTGAAGCAGACTAGTCGGTCAAAGAAGGATCACTGACCGACTAGTTCATCAACTAGTCGGTCGGTGATACAACGTAGACCGACTAACGGTAGAACAGCCAAGAAGTCGAAGTACAGGCAAAGACAACTAGTCGGTCTAAGAAGACTTGCCGACCGACTAGTTCCATAACTAGTCGGTCGGTGAATGATCTTTGACCGACTAACAGTCGACATAGAGTAGGTTGACTTCAAGATGAATTAGTCGGTTTAAGAACAAATGCTGACCGACTAGTTTCTCAACTAGTCGGTCGACAAACGTTCTTTGACCGACTAACTCGAAACAGTAACTCAGGCTGTACAAAGGCAAGCTCAACTAGTCGGTCCAAGAAGGATTCCTAACTGACTAGATCGTCATCTAGTCAGTCGGTGACTCTTCTTTGACCGACTAATTGATCAACCTGGAAAGAGCTGAATATAGCAAGGCATCTAGTCGGTTCAATGTAGAGTTGCTGACCGACTAGATCGTCATCTAGTCGGTTGGTGACTCTTCTTGAACCAACTAACATGCACTCGAAGCCGAGGGAAGAAGCGATATGCTTCGGGAAAGTTTCTAATGGCTTCTATGAATATCCTAGCTCTAAGATATGAGCGAAATGAAGTATATAATGTAAGTCCTACTCAAGGCTTAACATTCTAATCTATGAAGCTAGAAGACTATAAATTAAACCTTACGAGCCGAACTAGTCGGTTCAATCTTCATTCTTGACTTCAATGAAACTCCTTGAGCTTCAACGAAGCTCCAGGCACACGATCACGCGTATTGAGAAGTCTTGAGGCGTCGCTTTTGATGTTCGTATTCTTTTGGCGACGATCTCCATAACTGCGCTCACAAATAAGTTAGTATACATTATTTATGTTTGCTCATCATCCAAAACCAAATCCGGGGAATCATATCACAACAGAATTGGATGATGGTGTATTACTCACCATCGATACTATATTTGAAGGTGAACCCCCCGTTGTAGTCATTGTGTATGCTTTGGGCATACAGATGGACAGTGTCCTGCTTTGGCTAAGCTCCCTTCAATCCAAGAGACAGCCACGAGAACAAACATGGAAGGAGTCAAACAGAAGTCTAATGATATGGCCTGGAGGGAAGTGGATATGGGGAGGGAAACTACACATCAGCATGCTAAAACTCAGGGGATATCCAACATTGTGTTGTTGCGTCTGGAAGAAGCAATCCGAGCTGCCAGAGACTCAAATACGACCAAGGAGAGGGCTACAGACCTAGGAGCCGCACCAGAGGGATTGGAGTCAGGAGGTGAGTTGGAAGGAATTGCTCCTGGGGGGGTTGTGAAACGGCATACTCAACCAGACACAAATTATAAAAATGGAGATGGAGGTCTCACAACAGGCAATAATTCAATATCTGCAGAAATGCAATCGGCTACACATTCCAGAGTAGGACCCGAGGAAGTAAACCTAGCTGGATGTGTGCTTGATAACTCGACACCAGAACCTTACAGTCATGTCACTGGAGATGGAAAAGGCACAGATAAATTGATAGAAGAACAAACAACCTCCGGGTTTACTTTGCAATTGGAAGGGGATGAGGTGGCATCTGAAGATTATCTGGCGCCATTAGGGGAGAAGGAATCGGACAATACAATGAACCTGAAGAAATGCAGGGTGCTACCTTCTTTACTGGTGGATGTGAATGGAGAGGAAGTTGACAGAGTGCCTATGGAATTGACATTTGAAAATCCAGAATGGGAAAGGGAAGAGGAAGAACAGCTAAGGGAGGCATCTGAGGCTAGAGCAACTAAGAAGAAACATGATATACAACCAGCTGCAGGTACTAGAAAGAGCTCCAGATTGTAGGTCAATGGGCTTGCGCAACATCAAACCAACATCCACCAATGACAGTCCTTTTCTGGAATACAAGGGGGCTTAATAACCCAATACGACGTAGAGATCTCCGTGATATTTTGAGGAAGATTAGCCTTTGGCAGTGTTTCTTTTTGAGACCAAACTCAAATCTCCAAATAAATCTAGCTTCCCAAAAAATTGGGAATCAATTGATAATTTTACATTTGACAGAGGGGGAGAATAATAATGGGTTATGACCCAACGGTCTGGAAAACCACAATTATTTCAGCATCGGCGCAACATATGTCTGTTGCCTGTACAAACTCTGGTGGGTTCACTTGTGCCATTACGGGGGTGTTGATCACTCCATATTTTACACCTTTTTTCCGCATGTTTGCATGCCATTTAGATCGCCCAAATCATGTTTTTTACGATATATCGACGACATTGCGATGCTTTTCACGATTTGTTGTTTTTGTCGCATTTCAGGTGATTTGGCGCGATTTGGAGTGATCTCGAGATGCGCTTACTCTAGACGGTCACCGACGACCTCCCCGAGGGGTATTTTGCTGTTGGAGAGGAGAGGAAGAAGAATGGACGTCGCAGGAGCGACGAGGAGGCCAAAACAATCAGATTGGGCATTTTTTGTGTCCCACTCGGCCGAGTGGAGGAGCCACTCGGCCGACCAGCAAGACACTGCTCGGCCGACCAGTTCAGACACGAGTTACCTGTGCACTCGGCCGAGCATCGAAGACCACATCGGTCGAGTGACGATATCGCGTCCGCCCGAGTGGCGCCCAGACGAAGCCCTTCCAAAACATCGAAGTTACTGTTTTTCGGCTGCCTGAACTTCAGAAGACCCACTCGGCCGAGTGGTAAACCCCGTCCGCCCGAGTGCAGTGAAGTCATCGGCCGAGTGACGACAACTCACTCGGCCGAGCCGCCCCCGAATTGAAGACCCCTGAAAGACCCGACTTACTGGAAAATTACAGGGTTTTCACTCGGCCGAGCGACTTTTGTCACTCGGCCGAGTGCGATACGCTGCCTGTAGCGAAAACTGCAGAAAACAGGCTGTGCAGGGGTATTTTGGTCACGATTTTTGGACGATTTTTGGGGCTATTTAAGCCCTGTTTTTACCCTAGTTTTGGGAGCTCTCTCTTAGATTTTTTGCAGCTTTTTAGATTACTTTTTAGCTTTATTATTGTGATTGGAGAAGAGGAAAAACTTGGATTTTAGTTGGATTAATTGAAGAACTCCATTGGTTTGCATCTCTCTTCCCTAAAAATTCTATTTTTATTGTTTATCTCAATATTTGTGATGAATTCTATTGCTTATTTCATTGATTATTTTTGTGCTATTGCTATGATTTGTGAGTAGTCTACACGTCTTGGGGCGTGGGGATGAACCCTACAAGCCCTATTTCCTATTTGTGTTGAATTGGTAGAAATTGAGCTAAAATTGCTATTAGGGATTAGATTGGGATCAATTTACTACGGATAGTTAGGAATTCATATCAATTGGGATTTGCAAGAGATTGGATCCCAATTTGATAGGAAGCCCTAGAAATCCGAATTGGGTTGGAGTCGGATTTTCGAAGTATCGGTTTGCAAGAGATTGGACCGATACCAGGATTTCCGATTGCAATTCCGTGCCAATACCCGTTTGCAAGAGATTGGACGGGTAGGAACTATCCTAATTTAGATTGTGGACCGAGTTTGCAAGAGATTGGGCTCGGTGCGCAATTGGACGATGATGTTGATCCTAATGCTAGTTTTCCTAGGCTAGGGTTTGCAAGAGATTGGACCCAAACCTAGGATAGCTATAGACCGGCAACAGCGCGAGAGCGTGTGCTTGGTTCCACATTTAGTTGCAACTAGTTCATCCGAATTCTCATTCTAGCAATTTTGATACCGATGAACCACATTTATGAAGTACGGTGTGTAGCGGGGATTCCCCATTCTCTAGACGTTCTTTATTTGATTTGATATTTCGCACATTTGTCTGACGATTGTGACAGGATCGCCCAAGGCAATTTTCTCTATTCTTAAATAGCCAGGTTGATTAGGAGCAAGCACGGTCATTCGTCCTCCCTGTGTTCGATATCCCGCTCGCCGCTACACCGTGCGCTTGCGGTAAAACTACAACCGTTCTTTGGGTGTATACTCGGAGTCGACCAAGTTTTTGGCGCCGTTGCCGGGGAGGCGATTGCGTTTGATTCTTTCTCACCCTAGCTATTCTTTTTTTTATTATTATTATCATTATTTTTATTTCTTATTTCTTACCTAACCCTTCCACGGTGCTAATCATTTCTTTGAAACTCTGTTTTCCCTGTGCATGTACACGAGATCTACGGCGGACCCCGAAGCTTTATTATTTGATCCCGAGATCGAACGTATCGCGCGGAGACTTAGAGCGGAAAAGAGACAAAATCCGGAGGGGAGGTATATGACCAACCCGGAAACTCCTGAAGAATTGGCGGCAAGGATGGCGAGGATAATTTCTATTCGCGATAGGCTTCGGCCTAAGACTTCTTCTACTACCTCGTCCATTGCCGTGACGCAAGTGGCGGCTGACAAGAACTTCGAGCTAAAGACTGGATTGGTGGTTTTGATGCAACAAGACCCATTTCATGGGAACGCACATGAGAACCCCCACTACCACATCCAACTATTCTTGTCGAAGTGCGCCACATTTCAGATGACGGGGGTCTCCATCGATGCCATCAGACTGCGTCTCTTCCCTTTCACGCTAAAGGACAAGGCACTCTATTGGTTAAGGACGCAGGCTGAGGGTGTCTTCACCACTTGGGACGAGTTGGCGAGTGCATTCATTGACAAATTCTACCCGCCATCCAAGACGGTGAAGATCCGGAGCGCTCTCATGTCCTTCAAGCAAGGACCGCAGGAGACGCTCTATGAGGCTTGGGAGCGTTTTAAGGATTTGCAGCATCAATGCCCGCACCACAGCATAGAAGATTGGGAGTTAGTGCATAGCTTCTACAACGGTCTCCAACCGGGGACCAAACAAATTATTGATGCCGCGGCGAATTGTGCAATCTTGTCAAAGACTCCCGAGGAAGCTACGGCCCTAATTGAGGAGATGGCCTCAAATAACCAACAATGGGGCGATGAGCGAGGACACTCTACATCCTCCTTAAAGCCAACTAGCATCTACGAGGCAAAGGCCGTAGCGGAGCTTACGAGCAAGTTTGATTCTCTCCACAAGGTAGTGGAGAGATTGGAGAAGTTCATCACAGAGCCCCAAGGGACCCCATCCACCTCCGCGCCGACGAACCAAATGTGTGATTGGCAAGACCAATCTCAAGCCATGTACTCGGGAGGAGAGCAAGTAGAAGGATCCTTGGAGCAAGTACAATATGTTGCGGGGAACCAAGGGTATTGGTCCAATCCGGCCGCAAGAAATCATCCCGGATTCTCCTACGCCAACAATGAAGGAGCTTTGAACCCGCCACAACCACCGCCTCAACAAGCTCGACCACCACCACCCCAACAACAAAACTATCCACCGAGGGGGCCTACTCAACAAAACTTTCAACCGAAGCAACAAGTTCCACCATATAGGCCTCCCGGATACAACCAAGGGTGGAGGAACCAAAATCAAAATCCGCCACAAGCTCCACAACGATCCGACTTCGAAGCTAGAGTGGAGGCGTTCATGGTCAAGCAAAATAAGGTGAATGCTACTTTGAAGGCGGGGCAAGACTCTCTTAATACCGTAGTGGCTCAAATATCGGAGCAATTAGCGTTGCTCAATCGGAACACTCAACGATTGCCGGCGCAACCGGAGCAAAACCCACGGGGCAACACCGGCCACATCAACGCCGTAGTTGCCGTTACTACTAGAGGCGGGAAGGACACCACCCCCGCTATGATTCCTACCAAGGGGGCCGTGGAGGAAAGCTTGGAGCCGATTGAGCCGATAGTTGAAGTTGAAAAGAAGAAGGAGCCACAAGACAAGGAGAAATCTAGGGCGGAGCAATTAATTGAGGAAAGGCGCTTCATGCCACCGGTCCCATTCCCCCAAAGGCTCGCTAGAGCAAAAATGGAGAAAAGGCTAGCAAAATTTCTCGAGTACCTAAGAGGAGTTAGCCTAAACATTCCCTTCCTAGACGCCATCGTCGAGATCCCCACGTATGCTAAATTTTTGAAGGACTTGATTTCGGGGAGGAAAAGGAAGGAGAAGATCATGCTAGCCGAGGAGGGCTCTTGGTTCACCAAGAGAGAGAAGGAGCCGGCAAAATTTAAAGATCCGGGGAGTTTTCGGATTCCTTGTACCTTGGGCGGCGTTCCTCTTCAAAAGGCGTTGGTTGATCTTGGGGCTAGTGTGAGCCTCATGCCCCTCTCCATGTTCTTAAGGCTAAACACCGGGACAAAGTTGAAACCCACCGACATGCGCATTCAATTAGCCGATGGACGGATAACGAGGCCGGTGGGGATCGCCGAAGACATACCGCTACAAGTCCCGGGTGGAATATGCTTGCCGTGTGACTTTGTGATCATGGACGTTAAGGAGGAGGGAGACACCTCATTGATACTTGGACGCCCATTCCTCGCCACCGCCGGAGTCATCGTCGACGTGCGCGAAGGTACCTTAACCTTAAACGTCGGAAACATCGAGGTGGAGCTCCACATTCCTAAGGCTATGAAGCACATGCCTTATCACGAGGAACTTGACTACATGGACCTCCTTGATGAGGTGATTGAAGAGGCGATTCCTCACTCAATTGGCGCTCTTTTTGATGAAGATTTCGAGGAAGGCCCGGATTTAGGCCAAGATGAGAATAAAGATGATTCCCCCGACCTCTCCGCTGAAGATGATGAAGGCGACGCTGATGTCGCAAGGATTCGAGAGCTCTGCAAGCTCTCGAAACTAAAGTCTCCAAAGAAAGCTCCGCCGGCATGGAGATCGGCATCACCGGCAAAGCCGTTGACCGGAGCAAATGCTAGCTTGGGGGAGCCTCCCCCCAACACAATTCGAGATAGGAGACCACCGAGGGAGAACGCGCCGCTGCCACATCCAAATCCAAGCGCGCTCCCCGGAAAGTTTGATGGGTGCATCTCATATGCACCAAACATCCCGCATTGATTGAAAATTATAGGGGGTCGAGCTCATGACCTTAAACGAGCGCTTGTCGGGAGGCAACCCGACGGTTTTTGCTTTATTTTTACTTTTTCTTTATTTTCGTTTTAGAAATTTTTAGTGTTTTGAGCCGTTCGCCCAAAAATTTTGCGATAACGGGTCCTATTTTTCTTGACAGGAGAGGAGATAGGTAGATCCATCATGAGGAGGATGAACGAGTCGACGAGGAGCGCCCCAAGAAGGCGCTCGACGCTTAGGAGGAAGATGGAATCGACTGGAGGAAGAAAGACGGAGTTTAGAGCCAAAACGAAGACAAACAGCAGAACACAAGGCTCACTCGGCCGAGTATACTAGTCACTCGGCCGAGTACACAAGTTCGTCCGGCCGAGCCGCTCACGAATGAGGGAAGTCTGCTGTACCCAACTCTCTGTTTATTTTCCTGATTTCAATACAACTGCCACTCGGCCGAGTACATATTCCCACTCGGCCGAGTAAAACGGATACCCTCCTAGGGCGAGTCTTGCCGAGTAGCTTGAGTCACTCGGTCGAATGGACTTACTCCACTCGGCCGAGGCTGGCAAAGCCACTCAGCTGAAGCGTAAGCGGTGAGGAAATTTTCATTGGTCCCGCTCGGCCGAGTGACCACGTCACTCGGCCGAGTCGTAACTCTTATTATATAAGGAGCTGAGGGGGCGCATTTTTCGAAATCGCAAAATCCCCAAACCGCCCGACGCCTCAGCTCCCATCGCCCGAACCCCCTCGCTCGCGCCCATACTCGGCCGCCCGCGCCGCCGCTCGGCCCGCCACCGCCGGTCGACCACCGCCGCGACTCGCCTGAGTCGCCGCCGGCGGCCGCCCGTCCGATCACCTCCGGTACCCCTGTTTTCGCCGTTTTCTCCTCTTTTCGTGTATTTCTTGAGGATCCATGTGCTAAACGCCCCCCTAACCCAAATCAATTTCTATATCTATCCATTATACCCCTATTGCTCCATACATTTTGACTATTACTCGCTGATATCGCTTTTTCATGCGCAGGTTGCTTTTTGGAGCTTAGGGGAGCTCAGGGGAGCTTCTATGGGCTGTTTTGGACTTCGTGGAGGCGCGGACTTCGCACGCTTCCATTGCTGAGCACTCGCGGCGTGTTTGGGTATACTCTTTCCATTCTTTTTGCACACGCCGCACTTTTCACGTTTTTCGGCGCGCGCTCGGGGCCGATATGCCGCCCCGAACACGGCCGCGGACGAGGAGAGCTTCCACCAAGCGGAAGCGGTCGGATGATGCCGGCCCCGCCCACGAGGTGGAGGACTCTCCTCCTCCTTCTCCCACACACACCGTCCACCCAGCACAGCCTGCAGGCCCCGCACACCCCGCACAGCCTGCAGTGCACCCACAGCCCGCACAGCCACTCCCCGCCGCTGCACAGCCACCACCTCCGGCTCCACTGGTCGGGCCGCTCGGGATTACGTTCCAAGACGACGCACACCGCGCCTTCTTCGAGCGTAACTCCCAGCGCTCGATCGTACCCTCCAGGTTTGCACACCTCGCTGACCTAGGACGCCTGGGGGTACTAGAGGGGATGCTCACGTTGTACGACAACGTGGGCTGGCGAGATTTTTTCCAGGTGTCGGCGGATACTTTTACCCGCCCGACACTTGAGGTTTTGAGTTCGATCGCCCGGACCGACGAGGGATGCTCATTCCGGTTCATGGATCGAGAGAGCCAGGTCACTCTCGATATGATGAGAGCGTTCTTCTCGTGGCCCGCTGTCCCCGGTGCCGATCGCGGTTACGGTCCTACCCATATCCCCCCACCTTCCTTTGACGCCGGTGCCTTCTGGGCCCGGATTACGGGTCACCACGCTGCCTTTAACCCTAGTAGGGCCAAGGCCTCGGCCATCGTACATCCCTGCCTTCGTATTGCCCAGCGCCTCATGGCGACCACCTTTCTGGCCAGATATGAGCCGGGCACGATGTCTACGCCAGATCTCTACATGCTCTATGCGATGACACGTCCCAGAGCTCTATCTAGGGATGGAGACGTGCTTGTCCCCGCCGTCGTGATCGACATTGCGGCTTGGTTTTTAGACCGCATCATTGTATCAGTGGGCGCTCGCTCACCGATATGCTGCGGCGGTCTGATCACTTTGCTTACCATGATGACCGGCGAGGACCTACCTGACGACTTGCGACGCGTCCCGGGCCCCACTTCTCTGTCGATAGACGTTATGGCCCGGATGAAGATGCTTCGTCCGTATGGTGAGCGTCACTGGGTCTGGTTGCACGGCCCTTACGGTGCCGACTACATGATTCTCCCGAGCCCTGCTCGGACTCAGATTGCACCAGCCCACGTCGACTGGCTCCCTGCGATGGATGTTCTCATCCCCGCTGCCTACGTGCTCGAGGCCGAGGAGGCCGAGCAGGCCCACGCTGCCCCTGTAGACCCTGTTGCACACCCTGCCGAGCCTGCTGCCGAGCCTGTTGACCCAGTGGCCCCTCAGCCCATACCCGATGTTTCCGCTGCTCCTGACACTTCTGTCCCCACTTCTGTCAGTGTCACGAGTACCTCAGCTGAGCCCACTTCCACCACCACTCTCGCGGCTGTCACCACTTCCACCACCTCCACTCCCACCACCACCACTGGCCCTCTGTCCGTCGAGCCACTTTGCTCCGCACTCCCCGAGCGCCCGCCGACCTTTGTTGAGAGTGGAGAGCCCTCGTTTGCCGCGGTCGTGGAGACCATGGCTAGCATGATCTCTGCTGGGGTTGCGCCTTTTGGTCCACACACTTCCGCCCCAGCGGTAGTTACCTCTGTCTCCACCCCCGCTGTCTTTTCTGAGAGCGTCGTGGCGTCTGTCCACACTTCTGTGCCACTGACCTCTCTAGCCGCCTCACAGCCACTTTTGCACTCTTCTTTCGCTGCCGCTGCCTCCACTTCTCACCGCGCGCCCCGGCCTCACACTGAGGCCAGGCCCACATTTGCAGGCACGGCACCTTTTGTCCCCTTCCCTGCTGAGCCCGTTACATACTCCACCCGCGTACGCCAGCCTCGCCCTGCATAGCCTCGACCGGTGCGTCTCTCTGCACCACCTCCCCCTGACACAGTACTTCAGAGCATTCGTGCTCTAGAGGGGGCGGTGAGTGGCCTCAGAGGCGACCTCCGGACCCTGTCCGCCACCGTCTCTGCGATGGCTGGACGCTTCGAGCTGATCCCCCAGATCCATTACTGTCTCACCCAGGTTCTGGAGCGTCTCCCGCGCGTACCCCCACCCACCCAGCAGGTTCCCACACACACTTCCACACACACTAGACCTGCTTCCACTTCCACGCCCACCCCAGCTCAGCAGCTTACACCACCACCTCCACCACCTCCGCCTCAGGACGGAGACGGCGCAGCACCACCTTCTTAGGCACCCTTGATGCCTTGTTTATTCCTGCCGTTGTGTTGCCCGTTTCTGCTGGGTCCTGTTGCACTTTTTGTCCACCCCACTCCCCACACTTATTTTGGTATTCTCTTTTTGACCATATCTTTTTATATCTATTTTGGGAGAGAGGGAGAGTTTTTGGTGACACTTATATCTATGTATCGCTCCTATCTGTGCATGCATCATGTCCGCATCATATTTTCATTTCTTTATTTTACCTTTTTCTTTTCATTTTTCCATGCATGCATCCTCACTTGCCCCTCACATTATTTGTCTCTCGGTGTGCCACACTTTGCACATTGAGGACACTGTGGCGTTTAGCTTGGGGGAGTGAGTTCTCACGTTCTTTTTCGATTTGCCACCTTTATTTTTAGTTTTTCACACCATTTTTCACTTTTGCACTCATTTTTCATTATTTTTCTTTTATTTTACCATGCATCACGTTTTTCTTATTTTCCTGTATGCCGCATTGCATAGTTTTATTTTTTCCTTCATCTTTATTTCTTTCTTTTTCATCTCATGCTAGAGATGACTTTTCTGTGATGATGATGACGTTGGATTTAGCTTATTCTATATGCATGCTATATTTGTCATGTCTTAGGTTTTATTTCAGATATCAGATGCTATGACTTGCTTTGCATTTAGAATAGTAACCCACACCTTTTTCCACATGAAAATGGATGAAATTTTATTATTAGCTGAGTCTGAATATTCATATGTATGCTATCACAGAAAACACACCAAGATTCACGCATTGAATGCTTATATCTGGAGTACTGACTTCCTTTTCCTATATCACTTCTATATGCATGAATTGTACACTTCACTTCAGGATGATTGAATGATGTTAGCTATGATAAATCTGGATTAGTTAGCTTTTTTGTGATCGAAACTGAGTAGATTAGATTACCCTGCTGAAGTTGTCGTGCATGTCTTATAGAGTGAACCGAGAGTTGTATTTATTTCTTTCTCCACAAATCTTGAACATCATTTCTCTACTTTTAAAATCATTGGTGAATCTCCCCTTAGTGGTTCTATTTTATGGCATTTTCCCCCGCTATCAATTCCTAGCTCCAAGTCTCTTATTCTATATAAAAAAAATATATAAGAGAGAAAAACATTTTTGTATATCATTATCTCTCTCTGAGTTGGGATCGTAGTGTATATATTGCTTATTGCAAAAAGCAAAAAGAAAAAAAAGAAAAAAAACAAAAGAAAAAAAAAGAAAAGTCCTCAATAAAAGATCCCATCTCACTTTCTTTCTTTCTTTCTTCTTTCTTTTCGTTGCTTTTGGAGCTATATGTATAAAAAATGGGGATGTAAATATTTTTTATGCCACCACGCTTATAGATAAGCTTGGGGGAGGGGATCCATTGATGTGTGAGAGAGTGACTACTTGACATTGCACGACGACCTAGGCTAAGTAATATTCTATACTCGGTGAGATTATTTTTAGCTTTACGAAATCCAGAAATCTAAGCCTAGCGTTCATCTCATGAAATCCATACTTTTCTATTCTCTCTATTCTATAGTGTGATAATCTTATACTCCTGATAGAAAGCGCTCAATTGAAAAGTGTGTGATCTGTGATTTGTATACCGCTTTAAATGATTCAGACGACGTTAATTTTAAAATTATTCCGTTTTTCATGATTATACCATTGTTCGTGGGTTTTCTATTTCTATTTGCACTATTATACTATGATATCAAAATAAAATTCTTTGACATGTATTTCTCATTCGGTGCATGCTATAAGAGTAAGTGAAACCCACGTCCTGAGAAAATGATCTAGCATCCTACCTCTTCGCTTCTTTCTTTCTTCTTCATTTCGTTTTCATTCTTCTTCGTTTTTCATTCTTTCATTTTTCGCCGTTTTCGTTTTCCGGATCTACCGGATTCGCCTTTTACTTATCTTCCTCGAGGACGAGTAAGAGGCAAGCTTGGGGGATTTTGATCACTCCCTATTTTACACCTTTTTTCCGCATGTTTGCATGCCATTTAGATCGCCCAAATCATGTTTTTCACGATATATCGACGACATTGCGATGCTTTTCACGATTTGTTGTTTTTGTCGCATTTCAGGTGATTTGGCGCGATTTGGAGTGATCTCGAGATGCGCTTACTCTAGACGGTCACCGACGACCTCCCCGAGGGGTATTTTTCTATTGGAGAGGAGCGGAAGAAGAATGGACGTCGCAGGAGCGACGAGGAGGCCAAAACAATCAGATTGGGCATTTTTTGTGTCCCACTCGGCCGAGTGGAGGAGCCACTCGGCCGACCAGCGAGACACTGCTCGGCCGACCAGTTCAGACACGAGTTACCTGTGCACTCGGCTGAGCACCGAAGACCACATCGGCCGAGTGACGATATCGCGTCCGCCCGAGTGGCGCCCAGACGAAGCCCTTCCAAAACATCGAAGTTACTGTTTTTCGGCTGCCTGAACTTCAGAAGACCCACTCGGCCGAGTGGTAAACCCCGTCCGCCCGAGTGCAGTGAAGTCATCGGCCGAGTGACGACAACTCACTCGGCCGATCCGCCCCCGAACTGAAGACCCCTGAAAGACCCGACTTACTGGAAAATTGCAGAGTTTTCACTCGGCCGAGCGACTTTTGTCACTCGGCTGAGTGCGATGCGCTGCCTGTAGCGAAAACTGCAGAAAACAGGCTGTGCAGGGGTATTTTGGTCACGATTTTTGGACGATTTTTGGGGCTATTTAAGCCCTGTTTTTACCCTAGTTTTGGGAGCTCTCTCTTAGATTTTTTGCAGCTTTTTAGATTACTTTTAGCTTTATTATTATGATTGGAGAAGAGGAAAAACTTGGATTTTAGTTGGATTAATTGAAGAACTCCATTGGTTTGCATCTCTCTTCCCTAAAAATTCTATTTTTATTGTTTATCTCATTATTTGTGATGAATTCTATTGCTTATTTCATTGATTATTTTTGTGCTATTGCTATGATTTGTGAGTAGTCTCCACGTCTTGGGGCGTGGGGATGAACCCTACAAGCCCTATTTCCTATTTGTGTTGAATTGGTAGAAATTGAGCTAGAATTGCTATTAGGGATTAGATTGGGATCAATTTACTACGGATAGCTAGGAATTCATATCAATTGGGATTTGCAAGAGATTGGATCCCAATTTGATAGGAAGCCCTAGAAATCCGAATTGGGTTGGAGTCGGATTTTCGAAGTATCGGTTTGCAAGAGATTGGACCGATACCAAGATTTCCGATTGCAATTCCGTGCCAATACCCGTTTGCAAGAGATTGGACGGGTAGGAACTATCCTAATTTAGATTGTGGACCGAGTTTGCAAGAGATTGGGCTCGGTGCGTAATTGGATGATGACGTTGATCCTAATGCTAGTTTTCCTAGGCTAGGGTTTGCAAGAGATTGGACCCAAACCTAGGATAGCTATAGACCGGCAACAGCGCGAGAGCGTGAGCTTGGTTCCACATTTAGTTGCAACTAGTTCATCTGAATTCTCATTCTATCAATTTTGATACCGATGAACCACATTTATGAAGTACGGTGTGTAGCGGGGATTCCCCATTCCCTAGACGTTCTTTATTTGATTTGATATTTCGCACATTTGTCTGACGATTGTGACAGGATCGCCCAAGGCAATTTTCTCTATTCTTAAATAGCCAGGTTGATTAGGAGCAAGCATGGTCATTCGTCCTCCCTGTGTTCGATATCCCGCTCACCGCTACACCGTGCGCTTGCGGTAAAACTACAACTGTTCTTTGGGTGTATACTCGGAGTCGACCAGGTGTATGCACGTAACTCAATTTCAGAGAGAAGGAATCTCTAGGAAATGCTGATAAGAGATTTCAATGACGCTAATGTGAAGAACTCGGCTTAGTTAGTGGGTGGAGATTTCAACAGCGTACTCTTTTCTAAAGATAAGATAGGAGGGCGGAAGCTAAAGGAGAGCATGCTTCGGGACTTTTCTGCTTGCATTAGAGGATGCCTCCTCCAAGAGCTAAAGAGCACGGGTGCAAGGCTCAGCTGGTGTAACAATCGCGTGGGAGAAGACCGAATCTCTGCGCAACTTGATCGCGTATTTGTTAATGCAAACTGGATTATCAATCTCCCTGATTCCCATACCTCCTATTTGGAATCACACACCAGCGACCATCGGCCTATGGTGGTGAATTTTCAAGCTCAGGTACAACTTGCCCCAAATCCTTTTAAGTTCTATAATTATTGTTCAAAATGCCCAGGTTACAATGAGCTGGTGGGAAGCAATTGGGGTACTTATGTTGAGGGGACTCCCATGTACTGTGTTGTACAAAAACTCCAGAGACTAAAGCCAATCGTAAGATCATGGGCAGCTGAACACCATGCGGCAAATAAAGTCCAGTAATGCCGAAGCCAACTTGAGGGAATTCCCAACCTGCAAGCAATTCACACCGACATTACCTTACATACGAAAGAACGAACTCTACTGAAGGATCTAGTCAAGATGTTGGGATTGGAGGAGGACATGTACCGCC
This sequence comes from Scilla litardierei, assembly GCA_030789695.1. NCBI lineage: Eukaryota > Viridiplantae > Streptophyta > Magnoliopsida > Asparagales > Asparagaceae > Scilla > Scilla litardierei. The sequence goes on from CM061141.1 coordinate 284,077,566, forward strand.
AAAAAATCCGCCAAGATTGGTTGAAGCTGGGAGATATAAATACAAACTTCTTCTATAACTCCATGAAAGCAAGGCATTCTGTTAATAATTTATCCCGCATGCTGGATGCTAATGGGCAGAATAAATCTCTCTCGGAGCTGGAAAAAGATGCACCTGCATACTACAAAGGCTTGTATAATCAGACTTCCTATTGGAATATTTTTCCTAAAATAGTTCCAAGGAGAAAAATCACAGATGCGACAGCTTGCTGGCTTGTAAGGAGGATAACAAATGATGAGGTGAAGGATGCAGTTTTTCAAATTGGTGCGGACAAGGCGCCAGGGCCAGATGGATACAACGGGTATTTCTTCCAAAGCAATTGGAATTTGGTTGGGGGTGAAGTCACTGCTGCAGTCATATCCTTCTTCAGATCTAGTAAATTACTTCGTCAAATAAATCACACTTTCCTGACTCTGGTGCCTAAGAACTCCAACGCCACAAGCCTAGTGGATTACAGACCAATCGCATGTTGTAATGTGCTATATAAGATTATTAGTAAAGTTATTTGCAACAGAATCAAGGTGGTAATTCATGAACTTATCTCTTCAAACCAAGCAGCGTTTTTAAAAGGGAGACTATTGTCTGATTGCTCCCTGATAGCCCATGAACAGATAAGGGATTTCAGCAATCCTATGGGGAGTCGGGCTTGCCTAAAATTGGATCTGAGGAAGGCATTTGACAGCGTCAATCGGGAGTTCATCTATTATTTTTTGCATCGCCTTGGATTTCCCAGAGCCTTCATAGAATGGATAAGGGAATGCATTTCAACCCCCAGTTTCTCAGTGATGGTAAATGGAGCACCGAAGGGGCTCTTTCAAGGGAACAGAGGCCTCCGCCAAGGCGACCCGTTATCCGCCTATCTATTTGTTATCATTATGGAGGCTTTCTCCATTTTGTTGGCAAGGGCAATCAATTTACGTACTATCCAACCTATGAGAAGAGCAGGTTCTATTACGCATCTCTTGTTCGCTGATGACCTTCTACTTTTCTGCCGGTCTAACAAAAAAACCATGGAAGGCCTACATGTGTTACTTGATGATTTCAGGAACTTTACGAGACTTCATGTAAACTGGGACAAGAGCGCCGCTATTTTTAGTAAGGGTACTAAAAACCCTAATGACCTGGCTGATTGTCTAGGCATCAAGATAGCTACAACCATTACCACTTACTTGGGCTTGCCTTTATCAAGCAAATATCCGAAATCTCCAATGTATAGCAGGCTTGTAGACAAGTGCAGGAAAAGGCTTATGGGATGGTCTTCATCTATGTTATCTATAGCAGGACGCATCGAACTAGTCAAGACAGTCATCTACGGGATGATTGCTTTTTGGATGCAAGCTTTCAAAATACCAAACTCCATTCTAAGGACGATCACTTCGATGTGCAGACGGTTCATTTGGGGAGCCTTGAGAGCCTGGGCTTGGGAGGATATCTGTAAGCCCAAACAGGAAGGAGGGGTTGGACTCAGGTTGTTGGAAGAGCTAAACCAGGCAGCTGGCATTCGGCTCTCTTGGAGATTCCTTACATCAGGAAGCTTATGGGCCGAATACATGTCAAGAAGGTATGCAGATCCAAAAGACTTTTATGCGACGAAGGGAAATATCACACAATCGGGATGCTGTAAACAAATGCTACAATGCAGAAGTGCATCACAAATTCTCATTAAAAAAAGAGTTAGAGATGGTACGTCTACCCTTTTATGGCACGACAACTGGTTAGCTTGTGGACCCATGAAAAATATCTGCGAGATCCCAGATGGAGCAAACATGAGGCGTGTTAGCGATTACTGGAGCCCGACAGGTTGGAAATATGATGCGGCCACAACTCAATTGAGGCCGGTTCTACAAAGTGTTGTGATGTCCCCTGGGGGTGACAGTTGGGAATGGGGGCCTGGAGATAATTTCCAATTCAAGGAGGCATGGGATGGAGCTCGTAAAAGAGGTACACCGTTCCTATTTAACAAACTTATATGGTACTCTAATCACATCCCTAAGATGTCTCTCACCCTTCTCAGAGCTTTTAGTGGAAAGCTATTAACAAGAGAAATGATTAGTAAGTGGGGCCTTAATACTCCGGCCAACTGTGTCTTATGTGATGGAAATAATGTGGAAACTGTGGGTCATATCTTCTTCGAATGCAGCTACTCCAAATACATATTACACAGGGCTCTACTTAAGTTGAATGTCAAAGTTCATGTACATTCATCGTTATTGGAGGTGGGCAAGTATTACCTCAGTCACTTTGTGAAAAAAGGATGCTTTAAGTTCGCTAGCCAAAACAGCCCTGGCCGCAACTGTATGGCACATTTGGCATGAAAGGAATAGGAGAATAGCAAGACAACCCTATTTGAAGAAATAGCGGCTGATACCAGATTTGCCTTGATAGACCTGGAGCCTTCTAATCAAGAGGAGACTAAGGTTTTTTCCAACTGGGGATTCGAAGAGAATGGTTGAATATCACACATGTACAGATTGGATTGGAACTTTTATTTAACTTTGGCTTTGGCTTTGATTTGTATAGATTGGAATAGGTGTAGGACCCGATAGTGGAGAGTGATGGCGCTTGTGCCCTATCCTCTCCCTATTAGAACCATACGCCTGTATACATGTATTGATTTATGATCTCAATAAAGACAAACACTAACCTTTCATATATATATATAGTATATATATATTATTTATATATACTATATATATATATATCCCAAAAATGTACCTGAGGTCGACCTCAGGCAGAATTACCTGCGCACACCCCATCTGTTCGGGGGTTTAAAGTATTTTTTGAATTCTGGACAGTTTTACGCAACGTTTTTGAAATCGATGAACGGAAGCTCAAACGGTGTTGGATTGACCTGAAATTTTGTGGGGAACTACCTAACAAGTATATCTAACTACTGCAAAAAAATTCAAAAAAAATACTTACAAACCCCGAACAGAGGGGGTGTGCACAGGTATTTCTGCCTGAGGTCGACCTCAGGCACATTTCCCTATATATATATATACTAGCAAATAACACGTGCACACGTGCACGTGGACTGTGCAAAAACGGTCGGAAATGGGGGGAAGAATAAAAAGTGTGGGGTGTGTGGGGGGAGGGTCCAAGGGCAAAAATGTAAAAACCGGGGTTGTATGTGCAAAATTCCACACCTCCTCTCTTATCCCACAAAATCTCATCTCTTATCCAATTTATCTTGTCCAAATTCTCTTATTCAATTTCTCTTGATAACCTCCCTATTTTATAGAATAGATATGTATGTATGTATGTATGTATATTATATGTATACTCTTGTCTAAATTCTCTTTTCCAAATTCTCTTGTCCAATTTCTCTTATCCAATTTCTCTTGATATCATCCCTATTTTATAGAATAGATGTATGTATATGTATGTATGTATATGTATATATGTATATGTATATATGTATGTTTATATATGTATGTATATACTCTTGTCCAATTTCTCTTGTCCAATTTCTCTTGTCCAATTTCTCTTGTCCAATTTCTCTTATCCAATTTCTCTTGATAACATCCTTACTTTATAGAATAGATGTATGTATATGTATGTATGTATGTATATGTATGTATATATATGTATGTATATACTCTAATCCAATTTCTCTTATCCAATTTCTTTTGTCCAAATTCTCTTGATAACATCCCTATTTTGTAGAATAGATATTCCTGCGCTGTCAGCTCAGGCCCATATATATATATAAAGGTAAGTGAGTGTGTATATGTATATATCTATTATACATTTGACAGTGTTTTTTGAATCCTACGGCTGAGATTTGATCTTGATAAATCAACGGTTGAGATGCGTAGTTGTAAAACTTTTTAAGAAACATTGAGTTTTTAAAACTTGAGGTGGGGCCAGTTGAGTTTTCGAAATTGGGTTTTTGAAACAGGGAATCATTGCAAATGCTAGATGATGCACTAAACCTCAAAAAAATATGGATAAACAATGAGAAAAAAATAAGAAAAAGCCAAACGCCATAATGTGTACGCACTAAAAGCCATAATGTCATCCACTAACAGTCATAATGTTAGGAGAAAATAGACGCACTAAAGCCAAACATGCAAGTTACACTCCAGTCAACACTGACAGCTGGGCCCCCACTCCTTAATTAATAATTACTCATGTACATTAAATGGAATCCTCTCCGGGTGAAGCCTCCATCCCCAGGTTAACTAATTAATTAATCTAAATCTTATTATCTGCTGTTAATGTCCTGTTATTTTAATAATACTAATACTCTTCAATTAACAAAGGATCTAATCAACGGTTAACAAAAGATCCACTAACAGCCATAATGTCTTTTGGATCCAAAATGAGAAAAAGTGTAAGCACAATAAAAGAATTAACAGAAAATAGACGCACTAAAGGCGTACGCACAAAAAATTTAGCCAATTAACAAATCGTATGCACAATAAAGGGCCTCGCCTCACCAACGCACAGACGCCTCGCCTTCTACACGACGCCTCGGCTCCTTCATCCGACGCCTCGGCTCCTTCATCCGAAAAAAACCCTAAATAAAAATGAACATCCGCCATCAATTGGTTCTTGGTTTCGCCATCATCCAGAGCACCCGCCAGCCTCAAGAACATCCCCATCAATTTCTTCCTCTCCCATCGCAAGTAACATCCGCCATCAATTGGGTTTGCAGTTTATCATTTGATCTTTGTTAAGATCTACTTCCATTTGATCTTCGTTTTCTCCTTCTGAGTTGTCGCAGTTAACCCCACCTCCCTTGGAGCATTTTCTAAGCTAGCATCATCTTCAAGCAATTTAGTTTTCTCCAAAAGGTACACTTTTTCCCTTTCATTTCATCATCTTCTGTTATCACTTTCATTTCATTGCTTCTGTACGTTTTGGTCCTTTGGTCTTACTGTTTTTTGCAATTTATTTTTCATTGCTTCTGTACGTTTATATAAGAGTGCTAAGATTTAGTCAATCTGAGAGTGTTTGTTTAAGAGTGTTAAGATGGTACGGAATTTGTGTTTTTAATTTTCTTTTTGATATAACAGTGTTAAGATTTCCCAATTGATCAATCTGAGATTTGGAAAATGACTTTGGAAAGATTTTCCAAATCCCAAAGTGTTAAGATACTATACAGAATTAATCAATCTGGGAGTGTTTTGGAGCTTTTTCCAATTATATAAGAGTGTTAAGATTTTCCAATTATATGAGCTTCATTAAGACTGAGAGTGTTTGTTTAAATGACTTTGGAAAGGATTAAAAAATCGCCTGGCATCAGTATTACGAAAGCAGTATTAAGAAAAAAATCGCATGGAAAGGATTAAGACTGAGATTTTGATAAAATTGCATATTAATGATTACGAAAATTGTTTAAATGCTCTTATGGCAGCAGTATTAAGTGTTCGCTATAGGCGTCATTGATATTAAGTCTGAATTGTTTAATATGCATAGCTTGGAAAAATTAGATGGCTAATAATTGACTGGAGTTCCTGCATTTTGAAAGGCGTTTGTTTGTGTAGTAACTGTTTTTGTTGTGATATTAAATTTTGTTATGGAGAAAATAGGGATATTAAATTTTGGCTTTATAATTGGCCAAGTGCCTTTAGTTATTGCTTGGCATTCCCGCTTATGATAGCTACATATGTGAACGCCTCTGTCATCTCTTGATATGTTACGTTTAATTTTGGAGATCAAATGAAGTATCAAAAATTGCAATTCTGACATTGCAAATAGACTGAATGAAAAAAAATTCTCATCTAAAAATCAAAATCAAGATTCAAAAAATAAAATGATACCAATACATACTGCTTTTGTTGGATAAGATTTGTGTGTGATACAAAACAAACCCCTCTTTATGAGGACAGAGCAACACCATTCAAGTTTCACCTAAACACGTATAGTGTTAGGACATCCGATTAAATTACAAGGCTAAGACACTTACCTCTAAAATGAAGCAAGCTGAAGCTGAGCTAATAAATTTATATAGCATTTTTCATGAAAAACAACCTGTTAATATACTTGGTTGGAAAAAAGAGAGGGCAATCTCCTAATAATAGAAATAATCATAGATATATGAGACACTAATTGAAAATGAATCTTTCCCTATCACCAACATCTAGCTTGACAAATGATGCCTAAAGTTTCATACTTCCAATATGCATCCCCAGACACATCTAATACAGACCCTTCAATATAAAAAAGAAAATATTAAAAACTTAACCTAATTGACTACTACATATAATTATAGTCAAAATTAGAGTACTAAATAACATAAAACTCATACAAAAAGAAAATATTAAAAACTTAACTCAGTTAGGTCTCAAATTAGATTTTGAGTCATATCTTAAGATTATCGCTTATAATCTAAACTCTTAAAGTTTTTGCATCCACATTTGGTCACTATGCATCCAAATTTAATTTTTTCTACCCTCTAAATTTATGCTAGAATCCTTACCCCTGCTTTCTGGTCATGTAATTTAGGTGAACCACTTTCAGAGCTCTTCTACAGCATGAGAGAACAGAGACTAATAGAATAAGGCGAAAGTTGATATATTTGTCATATCGAGAATTACTTTCAATTTTTTGTCGCAATCAGAGCCAATAATCAAATATTAAAAGTCACATGGATTATATTTCCTGTGATGTATTAGTAGCCCAGTAGCTAAAGCCCCAATACAAGAGTAATTCATCACAACATTACCACTTTCCACCGCCTTTGGTAAACGAACAAAAATGAAGGTCCAATATTTGCACAAAATATAGAGCGTGTGCGTAATAATTTGTTCTTAATCATAGAGCAAGAGCTAACATAAATGTGACACACGTAGATGTTTGGTATCTCGATGTAGCATTCCCCCGTACATGAGTTGCAATGGTTGACAATTTGTTATCTCGTTTGATGAACAAAAGATTTCTTGACCCAGTAATTATACTGCAATGAAAAAGATTTATTTCGCTGCTCAAATTGCTGCCATTGAAGTGAAACACAATGTAGGAAGCTGCATACACAAAAAAATGCTACTTCCTGTATGCAAGGAGCACACAAATTATAAATATTTATATTGCTGACAAATAATTAAACCAAAAACAAAAAAAACAAAGACATAAAGAAAAACAAAGAAATTTTCTCCTCAAATGTGTAAACAAAAAGAAACATTTAGCGGCATGAAGCTGATCCCAATTTTTCCTTAAAAAATCAAATCCCAATTTTTTGGTATGAAAGCTAGGAAGAAGAAGTCAAACCGGCATGCATCATTGCAGTGGTGTCGGGGTATGTCTGTTAAGAACTTTGAAAAACATGGATGACTTGGTCATCAGTTTTTCTTAATGGAATCTCGGTCATTGGACACATTACACAGCAGAATTTACTTACTCTCTCGGTGTCGGTGTCATCGCATCTTTTTATTGTTCCTATATCATTCCATAACAGATTACACAGAAGAATCAACATATATGATGCATCTCAGCGTCGGCAAGCATCATGCCGTCTTTTGTACATATTTATTTAATAATATTTTAACATTTATTTTAAATAATTCAGTTGGATGTTGGCATTATTTGTTGAAATTTGGGTTACTCATTTGAAAACCGAAATCATTAAACTAAATTTTGGGAAAAACTAAGATTTTTGTGAGGAACTAAATTTCTTGGAATGCGCTAAATTTTGGGGTTCTAAGATTTTGATGGGAGAATATCATAAATGAACCGTGCCCTATGGGCACGGGTTATGACTAGTATATATATATATATATAAACAAGGGACTACATCAGGGCACGGACCAACAAGTAGATCAGGTAAGGGAGAGGCAGGGAAGCAGTCACCTTACGCCAGAACTACCAGGCTAGTACCAAGAAAGAGGCCAGAACTGGGGGGGCGCACAAAAACGGCCTAAGAAATCCCCAGTTCGCAAAAATAGAAGTATCCACAGACTCAGCACTCTCGAGGTCACAGGAGATCAGAGCATCAAAGACATCAGAGGAGAGCCTAGCAAGGAGGCCGTCCATGGGGGACGATCTGGAGCGAAAAACCCTGCTGTTGCCTTCCCGCCAGATATGCCAAATCGCAGCAGAAAATACCAACAAGGAGAGTTTGCCCCAAAGGGAGATCTTCCCCCGTGATCCAAACCTACGCCGCAGAAGATGGGCGTCGACAGTAATGGATTTGGAGCATGGAGGAAGGCCAAGCCGGAGTTTGCACACCTCCCATACGAAAGCACTGTAGTCACAACGGAAGAAGAGGTGCCTAGCCGACTCAGGATGGGTACCGCAGAGGACACAAGAAGACTGTTCCAGGATGCCATGCCTGGCAAGCTGGTGGGAGGTAGGGAGCCGGTCCGAAAGGGCCCTCAGAAGGGTGAACGAGAACTTAGGGACATGCCCAGGGAACCAACACAAGGGGGCAAGGCGAGCCGGAGAGGATGTCCGACAGACGGACGACCAGGCAGAGCGAAGTGAGCAGCCACCTAACAAAGACCACTCCCAGAAGTCGGGACCTTCCCGGATGGAAGAGGAGGCGAGCAGGGGCTGGAGATGAGCAATACAGGAGGGAAGGCACCGGGCTTTGCCATCCCAGTAGTTAGCAACACAACGAAGCAACATGGAGTGAGGAGGAGTGCATAGCTTAGCCAGAGGACCACAGGGGAGCCAGGGGTCAAACCAGAAGGAAGAGGTGCGACCATCACCAATGACCCTATAGAAGCAGGATGCAGCAGAGTTGCAACAACGGAGAACGTGCTTCCAAGAACCTGAATCTAAGACAGAGGCCTCACAGAGAAAGAGCGGAGTATGTTTCAGGTAAACGACACGCATGTAGGTAGCCCAAGGAGAGGGAGAATGAAGTAACCTCCAGAGGAGCTTAGTGCCAGCCGTAACTCCCACCTCCCGAAGAGAGCGCATACCAATCCCCCCCTCACACTTGGGGAGACACATGTCCTCCCAACGCCAAAGGTGGAGCTTGGACCCCCAAATGAAATCGCGACATAGGCGGTCAATCTCCCCAAGGATGGATGCAGGGATCCGGAAGGACTGGATCCAGTAAGAGACAAAGCCATGAATAACCGTGCGAACTAGCTCAATACGCCCCGTAATAGAAAAAAGTCTAGACGACCAACCAGTAATCATGGCCCTGCATTTGTCAACCAACCCAGAGAAAAGTTTGGCGGCAGGATATGTGGGGGAGAGAGGTAGACCAAGATACCTGACCGGTGGGGTAGCGACAGGAATGCCAAGGAGAGTGGAGAGCTCGCCCCCCCCCCCCCCCCCCCCCACCGCACCCCTTGCTGAGGATCAACTTGCTCTTGGCCTTATTAACTTCCAGGCCAGTGAGAAGGTGAAAGGAGGAGAGAAGTCTACCAAGCTCAGTAAAGGACTCAGGCTCAGCCTTACAGAACACCAGCATGTCTTCTGCAAAAAGGAGAAGAGAGGGAATGTGCAGGATCCCCCTCTTAGGGGGACGGATAGCCCCCGATAGGGAGGCGGAGTCCATCCAGAGAGTGAAAGCCTCCATAACGATGAAAAAGAGAAAGGGAGAGATGGGGTCACCCTGACGAACACCCCTATTGCTCCCAAAGAAACCCACAGGGGAGCCATTGACCAGCACAGAGAACGAAGGAGAATCAACACAGACCTTGACCCAATGAATGAAGGCGGGAGGGAAACCAAGACAGGAGAGGAAATAGTAGAAAAACTCCCGGTTGATGCTATCGAAGGCTTTCCGCAAGTCTAACTGGATGCAGGCACGAGCCCATAGGGAAGCAGAGAAGTCACGGATAAGGTCATGGGCGAGCAAGGAAAAGTCCGAGATGAGCCTACCCTTGATGAAAGCAAATTGGTTCCAAGAGAACAGTCCGGGGATAACCTCAGCCAACCGCCGACTGAGCACCTTGGAGATAGCCTTGTAGACCACATTACAGCAGGAGATAGGACGGTAATCCCCCAGAGAAGAAGCATTGTGTGACTTGGGAACCAGAGTGAGGAAAGTGTGGTTTATCTGTCTGAGGATGCTGCCCGAGGAGAAGAAAGAGTGGATGGCCTGGAGCACATCGCCACCGACCACCCCCTATAACTCCTGGAAGAATAAGGGAGGGAAGCCATCAGGGCCAGGGGATTTGTCCCTATCCAAGGAGAAAATGGCCTCCTTGATCTCCAAATCAGAAATCCCGTGCCCAATCCAATCACAAGCGACATGGGAAAGAATGCGCTTAGGAATCATCTCAGGGAAGGAGGAGACGTAGGAATCCTGGTGGAAAAGAGAGGAGAAATAGTCGACCGCCTCAGAACGGAGAGACTCAATCTGGGCGACAGGCCCCCCCTCAGGGCCAATCAAGTGAAGGAGGCTATTGCTGGCAGTAATATCCCTAGAGGTAGCATAGAAGAAACTAGTATTCTTATCTCCCTGAGCAAGCCAGGTCTGGCGGCTCTTCTGTCTGGCCTGGCTCTCTTCACAATCCAGGCAAGAGGCAAGGGTGCGGGAGAGGGCACGGTCCTGGCGAATAAGGTCAGGACAAGAGACGAAGTCAGGAGAAGCCCGAAGAATGGAGATATCCTGCCTGATAGTCTCCGAAGGAGGGAAGGGACACCGAGCCAACGGCCAACCCCGAATGGCCACCTTGAGGGCCTTGAGCTTGGAAACCAGTCTGAACATAGGAGACCCCGAGAACCGACCTCTCCAAACAGTAAGCAGGAGACAATAGAAGCCAGGAATCTGAAGGTAATGACTGAAGAAGCGGAACGGTTTGGGACCCGAATCATGAGGGAGAATGATCTGTATAAGGAGAGGAGAATGGTCGCTGGTGCCGGGAAGGAGGTAGGAGGCAAATGCATCAGGCAGGGTGGCAATCCAGGCAGCATTAACGATAGCCCTATCCAGCCTGCAGGAGATACGAGAACCAACGGACGAGTTTTTGCTCCAACTCAGGCGATCGCCAACACAACGCAGATCATCCAGTCCACAGTCGGCAATACATTTATTAAAATCCTCCAGAAGGCTGGGCAAGAGGGCACGGCCTCCAACCTTTTCATCAATAAACCGGGTGACATTGAAGTCCCCCATCACCGCCCAAGCTCCATCCTCAATAATGGCAAAGCCCCATAGTAGAGAGTCCCACATCCCCCCGGGCAGACGCCAGGTTGTCAGCGTACACAATAGTCAAAAAAATGCCAATCCCCCCGGTTCTTACAGGAGAGAGTGATGTGCTGGTCCGAGGAGGAGTGGGTGGAGCAGTCCCAGACGCACGGGTTGGCCAAAACCCAGATCCTACCCTTCGCTGCATGAGCATAATTGTGAAACGCCATCCACCCCTTAGGACAGCAAGAGGTCACGATATCCCCAATGGGATCCATCACCTTGGTTTCCAGAAGACCAATAAGAGAAACCTTGTGCTTATTGATGTGGTGCACAACATCCCTTCTACGAGCTTTGGAATTCAATCCCTGCACATTCCAGACCATCACTGACATAACTAGGTATTGTTGGGGGCCTGGCTCCGAGTCGACACTCGGGAGATGGCCGGTCCTCCCGAGTTAGCTTTCTTGGTTTGTTTGCCATTTTTTGTGGGGATGGTGTATTTGGGGTTGGGAATAGTGGACGGGATAGGGTATTCAACCAGGGGCATAGATATAGGGGAATGGGGGGATTGCGTACAATTCCCCTCACGGACAGGGTTGGGCGGAGAGGAGACAGCATCAGAGGATGGGGAACGCTCAGCACCAGACTTTCTACGGCTAGTGGCCAGGACCTCAGGATGGACAGCTTCATCCACTGCACAGGACGATGCATCACGATAGGGCACGGCACCAACATAATTGAAACTCACTCCCCCCCATCAGCGGCAAACTGAGGCACACACACAACCTCCACAGTATCCGACAAGGGGCCAGCATCAGTTGTGCAGGACACAGGATGTAAACTTCAGCCCAGTTCACAGAGAGGGTAATCCTGCTGCTCACCCAAAGGCGAGGGTATGAACTGAGTAACGGCAGGAGCGCCATTGAAGCTTCCAGCAGAAATGCAAGCCGCTCGGCCTTCCACAGCCTGAGACGTATGCCCAATGGCATAGAGTGTAGAGGTGGACGAATTCAAGGGGGTAGGCAGGCCGGAGGAAACCAAGAGCACAGCAGGACATTCAGCCTTCCTAAGGGGCAGTGGGGAGGGGAGGGGAGTGACCGAAGTCATCGAGGAGGCGGCCCGGGAGAATCCAGAGGAAGAAGCATGGGGAGTACCCTCAGGCGTAGGGGGCAGGCCAGTGGGAGCAACGCCTGAGTTGATCAACACGCACGAAGACACAACGATGGCCGCTTTCGATTCCAGCAAGCCTGATCCCGCAGGAGCATTCACAGTATTCACTGGGTTCTAGGCGCAGGGATTGGGGAAAGGCTCGACTCCAGCAACAAGAGATGGTAGGGGGAGATAAGTCACCGAAGGCAGGGAGGGACAGGCGTGGCTTCAGGTGGGA